>KN832870.1:5414494-5716410 GCA_000827325.1 Oidiodendron maius Zn | reverse complement strand
CACTTCAGCCTCGTCCCATCGGCCTTGATTCCTGTACGTCGACGCTAGGTTGGCCATGCTATTTAGCGTGTCTGGGCGATCCGCTCCGAGTTTTATCCTGCTCTTCTCCATCACTTGCACCTCTAGCACTTCAGCCTCGTCCCATCGGCCTTGATTCCTGTACGTCGCCGCTAGGTTGGCCATGCTAGTTAACGTGTCTGGATGGTCCGCTCCGAGTTTTGTCCTGCTCTTCTCCATCACTTGCATATCTAGCTCTTCAGCCTCGTCCCATCGGCCTTGATTCCAGTACGTCGACGCTAGGTCGGCCATGATGGTCAGCGTAGAAGGATGATCCGCGCCAATATTTCTCCTCTTGATTTCGAGAACTTCAGTAAATGCAGCCTCAGCCTCACTCCATCGTCCGTCTTCGTAGAGGCACGTTCCATATCTCCTCATAAGATCTATTCTGCTCTGCCAATCTTTATCGACGAGTTTGGATTCTAGTACATAACGCACGTGTGGCAGGTATGTCCTCCAGACCGTTCTGTTCTTGTGGTCATCGTCTGGAAACACTTCCTCTAGTCGCTTAATTACTTCCTCCGTTGAATGAGCAAGTAACTGTTCTTTCCGAAGCCAGTTCCGCATTGACAAATGTACCAACCGATGGAGGTCGAAAGCTAGGTCTACAGGCCGTTTGCTGATAAAGGAGTATGCGTCGAGCGTCCCGATTGCCTCCATCTCTCGCTTGCGGGACGGTGCCGGTGGAAGAAGAGACTGCGGAATGTCCTTGGAATCGATGCAGCACATGAATGACAGGTAGTCTGCTGCTAGAGCGTCTCGCTGCCGGATCTGCTCGAACGAGATTAGCCACGTCGTTGCCACTGGGTTCTTCATATTTCGATATCTTCCGTCGTCCTCAAATTCCTCGCTTAGGAGATCAATAACATCTTCTTCTTGATCTGCTAAAAGTGATAGATAATCTGCGAATTCTATCCTATTCTCGTTGATATATGCTGCAGCCTGAACAATAGCGAGGGGGAGGTAAGTGAGCTCTTTTAGCAAGGCTTTTGTATCTGGCTGATTCTTAATAAGACCCGGATTGACTAAACGCTTTTCTAACAGTTGTATAGCCATGCCTTCATCCATCTCGGGCACCTCTATGACATTCTGGTGTACAAGTTTGACAGCGGTCTTCCTATCGCGTGTTGTAAAAATGATACACCCCTGTGTACTTCTTGGAAGGTAGTCGATTAAACGGTTGGATCTAGACTCAGACCCAAGCTTTGTGACCCATATATCAATGTCATCAGCATTATCGAACACCAGAAGCCACCGACCTGCACTTTCCTTACTTAGATGAAGTTGCACTAATTTCTTTACATCCGCTTTTTTATCGTTCCAGCCGGTTACGTTGAGTTGCTGCGCAATATCTAGGTATGCTTGATTAAAACTTTCCATGCTGGTCACCGGTATCCAGAGAACTAAGCAGTTTTTATACTTCTGTCTTGTTCGGTAGGCCAGCTCAAGAGCTACTTGTGTCTTGCCTATACCACCTAGTCCAGCGATAGCGACCCTTGTGGTTTGCTCTCCGGCAAAGAGCTTTCCTTCAAGGTCGGCAAGCTGGGTCTCGCGGCCAGTAAAGCGAGCATTACGTTCGAAAGGTACAAGAAATGGAGTATTATCTACCGTGAATAGAGTTTAGTGTGGGTCAAATCCATATATATATGCCGTACCTTCTAGCTCTGTGATATCATTGTCTTCCTTACAAGACTCACTGACTTCCCTGAGCAGCCGATTCAACGCCTTTGGCTTTCCCTCGCCATAAACAAGCGGCATAGATACTTCGCAGATACCTAGTAGACAGTACGCCTCGTCTTCTTCTTTTGTTGTTTGCCGTTTTGCTGCCCAAGCTATCCGCTCAGTTACGCTGAAATGAGAGAAAGGGTTTCCTTGTAGAGCTTGGATCGGGATCCCGGTTATCTCATAGATCTGCTGCTGTAGTGACTTCTTATCACCTAGTCGCTTGCCCTCAGCGGAGAAGAATTCGACTGATGCTGGGGCAATAAGCTCTTGCAGTGTCCAGCCTCGAGTGAACCATCTACTTTCTCGGAAAGACGCTTCCCATATACTTTGGCATGATTGGGGGTCTGTGTCGTAGCCAGGAATTGAGACATCTGCAAGGTACGTGTAGCATCTTGCCGCATCCCGATACCAGCGAAACATAGAATTAATGGCCTCAGTAAGCTCAGTATTGTTCGACTTGTCGATACAACATGTATCTACCCAGAAGTAATGTAGATTATCCCTAGCGGCTTGTTCACTGCAAAATGAAATCTTTCGGTAGCCAGCTTTGCTTTTGCCGTTACCCTCCATGAAATCCTTGAAGCTGACCTCTTGGCCATCCGCCCAAGTGTGCGAGAGAATGGCATACGGTGGAGTGTTGTGCCCAGTAACCTCGATAATGCTGAATTGCCCAGGTCCGATGAGCTTCAGCAGCCGCATATTTAGAGCTATGAGCTCAAGAGCGAAAAGATAGGCAAAAACACACAATAATGGTACTTAAGGCTTTGTCGTGTGAGTGCAAAGAATCTACATGATATATCATTGACGACTGGAACTTGGCAGAATTGGAACGAGAGCGGGCTGAGCCATATCTACTGAGGGGGCAGTGCACGTTCGCAGTGGCGTAGGCTCAGCCGCAATATCACGTGCGTTATAGTTAGGCTGAGAGGCATTTCGCAAGTTCATAGACCGCCCAATGTTCCTGCGAGAGAAACTTTACTCCTCTTTGAATAAAGGAAAATAAATGTTATAGATTAACTTAACTACTCTTATTAACATTACCAGACTTTTAAGCGTTAAAAATATTACTAAAGGATAGACAAAACGTAAGGTTAAGAATTAATGAATAAAATAAATAATGATTAAAGTATAACTAATAAGCCTTTATATAAGTTTTCAAAAAAAAAATTTACATAGATTAGAATTATAATAGGTTAAACATAAGGCTAGAGTATTACAAATAGAATAGCACTATTTCGTGTTGAGATATTTGTAATTTAGCTTTCGCGGTGGATAACCTTCGGCATGTGGAGACACCCCGCGACTGCCTACAGTCTGTCTGCGCTCTTCGGGGTCAGGCCTACCATATTAAGTATTGAGTATGGCTCCCTCTCATTGTGTGAAATCGACGCATATGAGTGCCCCTTGAGGTTTCGCGTCCAATTATAAGCTCTTTAGACTACTATAGTTCACCCGACGAGCGATTACTTCTAGAGTGTGCGTGTGGGCGAAAATGGAGGAGGGGTGGGGCTTGAAACGCTAAACGATTTCCGGGGAAAATCACGGAGAATGTTACCGACTGTAAGCTTACTTGCGTAACTCACTGCAAGTTTCTCTTTACCATCGCAAAACTCTATGTGAAGTTTGCCGTTCTTCTTGAAAGATCTCATTATAATAGATCCGTCAACGGGTTCTTAATTGTCTGCGTCATCACTCCCCCATCCAAAGGATGACCCCTAATTTCTCCCTGGTGGCTTTTACAACTTAAACGCCATATAACCAACTACAGCAATGTCCAGCCTTCCTTTTAAAGCCTTGCATCTCTACACAGCTCCTCTATCGGGGTGCAGTGCCCGAGTTCGGATCGCCGCGCACCTAAAATCCATCCCTTTGACCTATCACAAGATAGACTTCGCTCAATGCCAGCAAACGTCAAAGTCATACAGCGCGATCAACCCCAATTCCAGCGTTCCTTCTCTCGTCATCGAGCCACACAACAGCGAGGCGCGTATTACGATCACCCAGTCCCCTGCTATAATCGATTTCCTGGAGACCCACTTCCCCAACCCGCCGCTATTACCGGAGGCATCAGGAGTCGAAGCTAGGGCGCACGTCTTGGAATTGGCAAGCCTTGTCGCATGCGATATTCAGCCACCGCAAAACTCTCGTATTCGTAAAAAGATCGCAGCCGATTTCAGTGGAGACGGACAACTCTGGGCACGGTGGGTGTATGAACGGGGACTCGAGGTCTATGAAACATTGGCTCAACGCGGGCCGGGAGGGAGATATAGCGTTGGGGATGAATTGACTCTCGCAGATGTCTTTTTAGTCCCGGCTGTTCAAGGTGGGCTGAGAGTCGGCATTGACCTGGATAAGTGGCCTCGTGTGAAGGGTATTGTTGAGGAGTGTTGGAAGCTAGAGGCATTTCAGAAGGGAGGACTGGGGGGACATGGAAGATTAGTTCCTTGAGATGTAGATTGCGTTCGATGAGAGGAAACTGCCGAGACGCTCACGATTATGGGGACACCGAGAATATAAGGCGGTTTAGACTTATAGGCACCATTAATCCAAATCCGACTTATAGTCTCGGTCCTTAAAATTATGACAGTACCACCTACAATAACCTTGATGAGAAAACCTCCATATGTGCCTCTAAACTTACCGGTATGCACTATATGTACATAAAGGCAATAACGACGTATAAAATGTCATTTTTGACCTCTACATCTTTAGCATTTATATATTGTTTACACTTCGCACTTCTTTCCATTGTATTTCATTTACTATCCGGTCTCTAAAATATTGGAATATCATCCTTATCCTGAGACTGGTTTTAGTACATGAGATCTGTAGTGACTCCAAAGTAAAGTGTATACTTTATAATTTATCGTACTAGACTCTTCTGGATCTGTGAATGTTAGAAGTAAGATAACATGGTATGTATATAGCATCTATGGATTGCAATTTAACTACTAATACTAAACGACTGCGCGAGTACGCCCTCCTGGGTGTCTCTTTTTGCCAGTTTCTGATTCGAGTCGATCAGTCAACCTTCTCCGGAACCTAGGCTGGCCAGACTCAAAGCCCTGTGCAACCAACTTCTTTGCTCCCGACCAAACAAAGTCGGATTCTCCAAAATTCACCTTCACATTGACAGCACCATCGCAATGACTGATACACGGATATAACTTCCGGAATATAATCTTGCTAGAGTACTCGCCTGCGACACGTATCAGTTACCCTCATCTTAATGGTGTAAAATTGAATGAAGGCGGAAGATATACATACCGACAACTTCGCCGTCAAGGGTGAAGAAGTATTTGTCGCTCTCGTAGTCGACTCCGCAACCGATAGTATTGCCTGGCCCGTATAGCTGTTTCGTGTCATACTTCCAGACCCCATATTGCTCATAGACCTTGCCATTATCTCCATGATAACCTGCTGACCACACCTTCCATCCCGGATGGGCATATATTAGATTACAGAATTCACCGCAGAGGCCAATGCAGACAATAGGGGCGGTAGACTCGGATTCTTTCGGCTCTGGCTCTGGCTCTGGCTCTGGCTCTTCCTTATCTATTGTTAATTCGAAATATGCTAATCCAAACTTCCTGGGAGGGAATGGATGATCTGCTCGGATGCATATGATGCCTTCGTTGGTATCGAGGTTTTCGGCTATCATAGCCAGTTAGTCAACAACTACCGCACAATACGAGGAATATACTTATCATTACTACCTTTGAAGAAAACCTCAAGTCCATTTGGCAAAATCTGCACACGAGCACCAACATCCGCGTCAGGCGCATGCCACCTTGGTGGTAAGATCAGGGCTGTCGGCGTTCTTGTTGGCTGGTCCAACGTCTCTTCCTTCTGCTCAGCATAGATGACCCTAGGAGCAGACTGGTGTAGGAAATGGTCGAGACGCCAGTCATCTTGGTCTGTCTCATCCTCGTTCTTTTCCTTGAGAAGCTCCAGCTTCTTCCATAAATCGGGTTTGTCCATCTCAGTAGCAATACGTAGCTCCCTAAATCCCAATTCTGATGTGCTTAGGTCATCAGGTATGAATTTCATGCAAGAGTCTATGAACTTCATCTTGACTTTGTCCCGAGACATAACGCCGAGTTCAAATGCAGACTTCTGGTTGTCTTGCCTTCGCTTGAAAGGGTTGAGGCCGAGATCAACAAATCGGTTGCAGAGTGGTTCATCGTTATCCTCTAGTCTCTTGTTGCGCAAATGAGTCTCTAGTCCGTTAAAGCCCTCTGCGGATACTTCGTCAAGTAATCGAGCTGTTGTATCTATTAAAATCTTAACACACTCCGGTTGGTCCTTCTTAATCGCCGCCCAATACGCAAGGACCAAGTCTTGGTAGTCCCAAAATTCGTTGGAAACAATAACTTCTCTGTCAAGCAGGATAGTGAGTACCTCTGGATTTTGCTCAATGGCAAGGACAAGACAGGATGTATCGTTCCCGGTCCTGGATTTAAAGTCGGCCCCCTTTTGAATGAACATCTTGACTACATCTTCTGTGCAATGCATTACAGCCAAGTGAATGGGTGCAAGCTCTTGGGCATTCCGCAGGTGCACGTCGGCAATATTGCTTCCCTCATAATTTAACAATACCTTCGTTACATCAATGTTCACCCTCCTGAGAGCCACGTGCAAGGGTGTCTCCCCATCGTCATTTTTCAGATTCGGGTCGGCCCCTTCTTCAAGAAGGAACGTGACAATCTTTGTATAACCCCAGGATACCGCGAGATGGAGCGGCCTCCATCCATCGTTCTTTGGATGATTGATATCTGCTCCGTGAGCGACAAGAAGCTTGGTAATTTCTAGATTATCAACACCAGCGTGAAGTGGGGACCAACCGTTGCCACTACAGATATTGACATCAGCGCCGGATTTCAGAAGGGCTTTAACGTTTTCATATTTCCCCTTGTAGGCCGCAAGGTATAGCGGAGTGCTTTTATTGTTTCCTGGCTGGTTGATAGAAGCCTTTGCATCGATCAGGATAGAAACAGCCTCGTTCACATCTCGTCGAGCGGCTACATGTAACGGCATGTCGCCAGCTTCGTCAGCTTTGTCAACATCTGCACCTCTGGCAAGGAGATTCCGCATATTCTCCACATTATCTGTGGCTGTTGCATCGTATAGTGGGGTTCTTCCTTTGTAATCGGAGTGGTTTACGTCTGACCCAGAGTCAAGAAGGAGAACCAAAACCTCTTGCGAATGTTGTTCAGCCGCCACATTAAGTAGTGTCCGTCCACGGTCACTTGTTTGTTTTACCGACCGAGGTGACCCGTTTATGAAGAATTGAAGAACCTCCAGTGAGGATGCCTCTACTGCCAACTCCAGATCATCCCATTCGTAGTCTCGGGGTTCTATACCATCGACCTGCCCCTTGAAAAATTCCTTAACCATAGGAAGGTCGTTCTGAGATATAGCGTGGTATACTGGGCGTCTTGATTCGTCGTCCAAAGCATCAATATTCGCACCACCCTTAATCAGAATCTGCGCGGATCGAAGGCACTTCCTGCTGGTAGCTTTGTGGAGTGGAGTTTTATGTAGGATATCTACCATGTTTGGGTTATTTGTTGCACCTAAGAGAATTTTAACTGCCTCTGGGTGCTCAACTGCTAAATGAAGTGGTGTCTCGCTGTCCGATGAGCGAGCCTCAGGATTCGCATGGTTATCTAAGAGCAGCTGCATGATCTTGGTATGTCCTACTAATGCTGCATGATGGAGCGGTGTATACCGCAACGAGTCGGGGGCTGAGATATTTGCCTTTTCACTGGTGCTTGATGGAGGTGCGAGGAGCATCTGTACCACGTCGTATCTGCCCTTTATCGTTGCATGATGTAGAGGTGTCCTTCGATCGGAGTCTTCAATATTTATTCTAGCTTGGCTTCGCAGTAGAGTGGACACTATCTCAACGTGGCCCATGGAGGCAGCCACGGATAACGGTAACAGCTCAGAAGACTTCTCACCGTCCGGAGATACTCCATTCTGAAGAAGGTACTGCACTACGAGTAGCTGCCCAGCACCTGCTGCAGCCACGAGTAATCGGTTATCCCCAATCTTTAATTTACCGCGATTGAGGGCTTTCAATGTCGCCAAGTGGCCATGTGCGGCAGCAAGTTCTGCAGGCAGCTTGCCTTCATTGTCTTCTAATGCTGCGCTGTCACCTCCATCGGCGAGGACTTCTGTAACTTCTTGATGTCCATTTTCAGCTGCATAGTGGAGTGGCGTCCTTCCCTTATTGTCACAGATATCAACAGCCTCGGCAAGGCGGCCAGCTATCCGTACTGCATTCGTGATATTGCGTATGGACTTTACATGCCCAGAGCGTGCGGCAATGTGGACTGCAGTACATTTATCATTATCTTCGATAAATGCAATGTCTTCATTTTCGTTCAGAAAGGTTTCAACGACTTGTGGGCAGTTCAGAACGGCATAATGCATCGCAGTCTTTCCGGTCTCATCTTTCATAGTTACATCCGCGTTTAACTCTACTAATAGCGATGCAGCAGCAACATTTCCCATCCGTGTTGCGATAATCAAAGGCGTTTGAAATTTGTTATCCGTACTATCAATCGCTTTATTGATACCAGCTTTATTCGGGGGATCCTCAGGGATAGTTCTGCCAGCAAGGACGCTGATGATATCGGTGCGACCGCAAATAGCTGCCATATGCAGTGGGGTGCGGCCTTCGAGATCTCTCTTTCCTGGGTCAGGGAGTATATCCAAAAGTACCTTAACTGTCTTCAAATTGCCTGCAAGTGCTGCCATATGAAGAGGAAAGCAGTCTTCGACGCCGATTCGGTTTACATTAAATAGCTCTTTCACAAGGCCGTCATTGTCATCCGCAATTGCACATTCTAAGTAGTGCCTAGAACCGCGGTCTAGAAGCATAATATCACGCTCTGAGTAGCCGTGCCGGAGATGAATCTTCTCTGGCACTTCGCCAGAACCGTCGCTTGTTAAGAGGAAAGGAATGACCGATGCAAGGCCCACATAGCTCGCCATTTGAACGGCTGACAGTCGAGCCTTTTCGTCGGCTGCGGCTCCACTCAAGATACTTTTTTCAGAAGACATAGGCTCAGCCTCCCGCGTAGATGCTAGTGGAGATGAAGTTTGTCCGGTTTCGCTCAGCGGGTTCGACCATGTAGAAGTGCTGAGCAAATATAACTGGAACCACCTATCAGCAACAACGGGGGTCTTCAGGAATTTAATCACCGCGCCTATGAGATCCTCATTCGGGTTGCTGACTTGAAGAAAATGGGCGGGCCAGAACTGGCAAGCATAATCCAGAAACTCCAATGCCGGGTCTTGCAGTAATGGACCCTGGTGCCTATACGATACCTGGGATAGGCACTTCTGCCAGACCACTTCAGATACATCGCCTAGTACGATCTTAAGATAGTGCAAGCAAAGCTCCGTCAGGCCGCCGTTGGTCTCAAGGCTCTGTTGTATCTTCCATATCTTCGGATTTTGCTGACACAAGACGTCTCTCGCCAGTATGCTTATTACACGTGCATATCTGTTCTCTATGACAACAAGGCCTCCCAGGTGGGTTTGGAGATCACGCTCCATGTCCATAGACACTTTTTTTTGAATGTCAGAAATACTCAACTGAGTTGAGATAATGGCGCTAGCCGCAGCAAGCTCTTCTATTCGCAGTGGTCGCGCCACCAGAAGCATCCACGACAATACTGCCGTAGCCCAGGTAAATACAGACGCAGGCTTGCTCCCCAGCTCAGCAATTTCATCTATATACAGATCTCTTTCAGTTTGTGGGCAGATTGCAATTTGTCGCTCGATTGTATCAACGGAACTTAGGGCGAAAGTTCCGAACATGTGTGTTAGGTACGAAGTAGTTGCTGCAAAAGAGCCTTGAAACGATTTAGCTGTGGATATGATGCAGTCTTTGACATCTTCTCTAAGAACTTCTTTCAAAGAAGGAGATCCGTAGCCTTGAGCGATGAGGTGACTTGTCTTTGCTCGAATTAAAGCGCTCCGATAGCGCTTGAATTTCTTCGCTAGGTTCAGCGGGCGCACTTTTGCGGCAGCAAAATCATCGAGACGTTTATGGCTGCTGGTAAGAAAAGTACAGGATGAGCCACAAGATTCCGGTAGTAAACTTTTAACCTCTGTCCACCAAGCTTGTATATGGCTTGGCCATGTTTCATAGTCGTAAATTACGACAAGAAAGTCGACGCCTTGAGAGTGTTGAAACATGGACGACAAGAGGGTTTTGAGGCCCGCTTCTGACCACGCATTCCGAACGAGAATGTCCGCCATCAAGTTTTGGACTGGCTGGAATAGTGCCGGCCGTTGGGAGATGATCTGGTGTATGAACGACGCGCATATGCCATACAAGCTAATCGGTCCTCTCTGAAGTGGGTTTGGTATATTTTCGACTATCAAGACCGAGGACTCTTGCTTCAATTTCTGCGACACAAGCTTGATAAGAGCTGACTTCCCATGACCTGCAGGGCCGGTAATTTGAATAGACCCTCCACGGACCCCTTTTAGGTGAACTCGAGACAGTAGTGAATGGTAAATTTCAGTCTCGTCATTCAGCTCTCGCGAATTGTGCAGAGTTCGGGTTTCATAGATAACCCATCGGGAGTGTGAGAGCGATTGCAAAGCCTCGAAATAAGTCTTGCTGATGTCTTGCTCCGCCGCTTCTTTTACCTGCGCTATAGCCCCTCCTATGAGATTAGTCCAGAGTAGCGAAGATATGACATGCTTGGTTAAACATACCATTAAACTGAGGTGCAAGAACATCACTAGGGGCGAAGTATGTCCTAAGTGACTCTAACTTGTTCAGGTCATCCATATCGCAGAATTCAGGGTTATTATCGTCCTGCTTTGGCCACGGAACAACTTCCTCGAAGTCATTGCCGAATTTACTAGCATCTTGCTCATCACTGGGCTCAATTCCGACGAAGTTTGTGATTGGATATTTCGCTGCGAATGTATAGAATGAATGTGAAAGCTGAGATACGGCATCCATCAACCGTGAGAGTATCAGAGATAATCGTCCTCGATAATTTATTTTCGTGGCCTTGAGCATGTCAAGTAGCAACTCTTCCCATGTGAGTTGCCCAACACATCGATGCGGCGTGGAAAAGAATAGTAGGCTCACGACGTTAAGCGCAACATCATAAAACTTCGGCGTTGTATTGGCAATAATTATAGCCTTAGATAGTCAGAATGACAATACAAGAGAGTCCTCATGTTAGAATATGCTCCATGAAAACAGGGTATGCCCATACCTGCTTGATCACGAAACCGCCAAAACCATAGCCGGCGAGCAGCACCATTTTATGGGACCCATCTCTTGCCTGAGTAGCATCATGCTGAATACGGGCCAGAAGGCACAGCGCTTCATGTTCGATCCAGGCTGGAGAGAAGATATCGTGGGAAGCCATGCTAGCTACAGATGTCGAGTCGTCATCCATATTTTCAGGCGCGACTTTCCTCACATCTTCATGATATACCGATCCTGCAATATCGGCGTCATCAGTATCGCTGTCGGGAGCTTCTTGGTCAAGCACCCCGTTGTTTGGCTGCGATTCGGCTCTTTCGCCGTCGCGTCCGCGACCATTATGCCCTTCAGAGTCGAAAGTTTTGGCCGCCATAATGGGCTCGACGTCAATGTCTTCATTATCAATGTTCTGAGGATATGAATCAACATCGCGATGAAAGATACCGTATTGCAAGACCAGAGCCTCTGGCACAAGGCTTTTGATTGCCTTGGCTGCTGTATTATTTTTCGAGGGGATTGGGGCTTCCGGAAATCCAACAAGGTATATCCTAAATTAATCCAGTCAGGCGTCTACCGGGTCCCAGTTCCAAGAGAATGCATTCAACTCACCGATACATCCATTTTTCGTTGTCATTCGTAGCCATCGCAAAATCATCTTCCATCGTTTACTCCCCACAAGCTTGTGCGGGGCGAAAAATGTTGGGGCATCCGATAAGGACGCGCCGCACCGTAGCTAATGAGAAGATGGTGGGTTTCTTTCTATCTGGCTTTTGTCAACTGAAACAATAGTTAGCCTTATTCTTGACCTCTGTCTGTCTTACAGGCTGTTGAATGCAGCTGCGTTAACAAGAAGCTCGGGTTGATGTATTTACTTCTCTGTTGCCATTGGTAGTCGGCTGTGCAGCTGTCCGCCCCCTCACTTTGACCTGACACAGAGTCCCTTGTAGCACCGGCGGCGCGGGGCAGGCCGCGTCAGGGAGCTTCGCCGGGCGCTTGTGAGAAGGTGGCTGCCTGAAAAGAATAGCAACGGTAGGATGGTTTGGAGAACCAACCAACCTCGATATTTTGGGGGCTTAGCGTCGCGGGAAGTCTGAGAATGCTGCGGCCAATACTACTGGGCCACGCGCAAGTTATGTGATACGGCTTGCAGTAAGTTTTTACTCTATGTACTGGTACAATGATTGCAAAATCACCGTGAGAGCAGCTCCGATTGCTGAATTCCCTCATCCGTGCGAGCTAATACCAAAAATACCGGGCCAAACTGAAGGGCTTGCGGCTCTATCCGCTCTTCAACGCTGTGGGCGAGCCGCTTCAGTAGTCTCAAGCAAGTTAGGGAGATTTTCCGATGTGCAGGAAGCCCTGGTGGAACAAAATATGACAAGGCTGTGAGGCTTCGTCTTGCAAGTCGCATAATATTTGGAGGTCTTGCAGCAATAGAGCTTCGACTACTCGATTGGAATCAGGTGAAAGTTAAATTCAAAGTGATGTGGTAAGTACAGTAGTCCCCAGAACTCCAGCCAAAGAGTCAAGATGCGTAGAATTCAGGTTCTTCGCATCTACATGCTCTGCCAACTTGGCCTCCAGAAAACCCGACAGCGTGGCCGGTCGTAGGTACTGCTCCCCTGGCTTGAACTTGACAGGGTCATCCTTCGGGCGAAACGCTGTAATGTCTCGCAAGCCTCTAATAGCGTTATATGCAAAGTGAGCTTTGGCCTTAATCTTGACGGTTCCGAGGAAGATGTCAGCATCGTTCTTCCGTTTCAGTAGCACGGCGGCGCGGAAGTCGGTGACAAGGCCCGAAGTAGTAGTGGTGTTCTCATTTATTGTCAAGCGGACAGCATTGTTCGGCCCGAACTCTCGAATACTCGTGTCCAGGATGATGGATCCCGTCAGCGTCGATCGATCCGTCTTCTTGAAGCTCTGCTTCCGCTCCCACATTCTCGTCACATGCCCCCCTCCCTGCACCACGGTGCCACCTGTGACATCGGCACCAATTTCGCCGCCCTTGGTATCCTCGACATCGATCTTGGTGGGTTCGCCCAGCGTAAAATCGCCGTTGGGCCACAATGCGATTACCTCAGGATCGGCTCTCGTCCGCTTCTTCTCGTCCTGGAATAAGATTGTGACAGTGGCCTGTTTGAACCGCCGTCTGTCGTCGAGGCCGTGAAAGCGGAAGCCGAAAACCACCAAGGTGGCAGGGCTCTCATTCTCTGTTTCGTGCCCATGGACAATGCGATCTATGCGCGCTTGAAGCAACAAACCTACGCACAAATCATCGACGACGTCGACTCGTTGAATTTCGTCGCCGTCATTTTTCCTGCGCCAGTCCCGGTCCTCCTTCTCCGTGTTGAGCTGGATATCGAAGGAGTATGGGTCATTCACTTCAGAAATAGCTGCCATATTTCTAGTAGCAGATGTTATACCTAATACATAAAGGAACTAACGGTGCTTTTGTTGGACATGTTGTGTACAGAATAGAAACTTGTACGAGCCTGCTCTCTTTCTAGTGTATATAGTAATCGGGGTTGGACTCCTTATAAACCATACGTATAGTTTCCGGGCTTTCCTCCCTGGGAAGCTACCTTGGCCCTCACTGCAGAACGTAAAGAACAGCTTTGGAGGCTTGTCAAGGAGGGAGTCGCGGCCCATGTACTATACTTCGACATACCTTGCTGAACCAGGATGGATGTCAGACGAGGCAACCGTTTAGGCGGCCGGACGGGATGCGAGCCCATGTTCCGCAGTGCAGGTCTAGCAGAGTGTGCCCCGCGGATGGCACTGTGGATGCTGCACCCGGCCTGCCCCCAAAATAGGCCCTGTCATTGCGCTCCCAGTTACAGTAAGTTACACGGCTGGCCTCATACATTGATAACAAACACTCCGAGCACTGCCCTGCTACATTTGTCCTAACCTTCTCGCTGCGCAGTTATTCCAGCGTCGCCTGCTGCAAAATGACGAAGGGACCTCAGCCTCCAGGGCGAAATAGGAGCAAGTCTCCTGATGAACAATCAAAAACGGGAAGTGAAAATGCGAAGCCTGGACAATCGCAAGAAGATTTATTGGAGGAGGTTTACCTAGCGCACGGCAAAATTATCAAAGGCTGGGCAGGAGGCAGTAAAGTTGGCAACTTGCTGGCCGAACACGAACATTTATTACACCTAAGAGACCCCGAGAACCGGAATCTTATTCACCGCACCATTCAAGAGCTACAAACGAAGAAGAAGAATGCTCCACAGGAGGCTCTGGAACGTATTGAGTCACTAGTGCTGGACGACCCCAAATTGTTTACCGCCGTGGATGATTACGGCAAGACCCCTATGCTCGAGGCCGCAAAACACCAGGTTACAATTTTGTTTCGGGTGGTCAACCTTTTGATACCCTGCTCGACACTTGAAAAGATCAAGATCAAGTGTGGAGAGGATCAGGAAACCTGCCCTCTGTGGGAAGTGGGTGAAATATATCGGAAGCGGTGCCTTAAAGAGTCTAAATCGAGGCAAGTCAATGGCGCTGATGGCACTGGCCGCAGAAAAAATATTGGTACATCTACCGCGGAAGCTGGTAGCAAGGATGATAACCATCCATGTCTCCACGATCAAGTCGACCCAGATAAGGTGATCGCTAAGAATAAGCAATTGAGAGAAATATTAGAAGAGGCTCTTAGGCCGACTGACGAGGGACAAGCCGTGTTTCTCCAGTCCCTGCTGGCCGAAATGAGATTTGATCCGGGTCCAAAAGGAATCGGACAGCTAATATCACTTCAGAGCTTCAAGCTATTGTTGGAGCTCTGCGACGACAATGTTTTCACAAGCATACATCAAAACGGATACAGCCCGTTACAGACAGCCGTCCAACTATACGAAAAACAATCAATTGATTATGATCTCCTCTTCCAGGCTATTCAGGCGCTAGTGGACCGTAATCCATCATCGATATTTTTCAAAACAGAGGATGGCAAGGCTGAGAAGACGGCCTATCGTATGTTGAAAGAGCTGGATGGGATAGCGTCCAAGGAAAGTGAGAGATCCCGGAACCTTGCCGAAGAGCTTCTGAAGAGAACATGCATTGGGTACCGGCCGAAGCTTGAGGAAGATAACACGACACTAGAGGAAGAGAAGACGAGGAGGCTGTCAAGGACAATTGCACAAAGAGAAAAGATAAAGAGATTAGAAGAACTTGACATGTGGGCAAAGAAAAAGGATTTCTTGTACTGGGACGCAAAATTTGGTACGTCTGTATCACGACTGTTGACCTTTCCATTCATTGAGCAATGACAAGAGCTAGAGCCCCAGCTAACATGTAAGATAGAGAAGCAGTTTTATCTCAATCTCTCAGGAGAGTCCGTAGTCTTAGATAAGAGCTATATCGAAACAATAATGGAACAATCCGGATTGGAGTTCGAGACAGTTCTCAATTTTGTCAAATTACCATATTGGAAGCCTCAATCTTCCAAGTCACAAGTTGACCCACATGACATACCAGTCGAGGATGATGACACCGAAGAGAAGGAAATCAGTCAGAATACTGTGCAAAAAATAGACCCCGATCCGTACAAGGCTATATTTGAGTGGCTATGGGAGAGCAATGTACGCAAGATATTTACTGTGGAAGTCGACGATGACGGCCCAGAACCTCATACGAACGCCGCTATACGACAATCCCTCCGAGGAGAGGAGCCTGAGACGAAACCAACCAGGGACTTTGATGTAGAGATCTGGAAATGGAAGAAATTTGATATTTGTAGCGAGACAATCGTCACTTCGACATCAAACGCGCGAGAGATTCATCTTTATTCCCATGGTAATACGGCCGTCCTCAGAGGATGGGCCTGCAGCTCGGGGCTAGCTAGACTTCAGCAGGTAAGTAATAAATTGGCTTCGACACTAGCCTGGACTAACGTCAACTTAGCTTGAAAAACTTGTGGTTAACATATATCCAACGGTGAGCATATTATCCCAATAAATTAGCTAATTAGTTAAATTAAATCTAAATATCTTGCTGACGGTTGCAGAACTTGAACGACGAGAGAGATTGCGCAAGATACAAAGAGGAATTCAGGCGGAAGATTGCGAGCCATTGCCCTCGACTTCAGTACAAGGATGTTGGAGTTGAAATCTACGGGTACAAGTATGGGGAGGATGATAAAGCTGACAAGGATACGAGGAAGGATAGCAAAGATGGAAATAAGCTTCACAACCCTGAGAATTTGTTAGTCCCCCCCCGTATTATACCTTTACAGTCCATATAATGACATCTACGCCAGACCAAAGCCAATCGAATGGATCAGACAGCTGAAGAACTTCAAATCTTTCATGCTCAACTTGCATCTCCCTGAGAGAAACCCCACCGTCAAAGTCGCAATCTTAGATGATGGGGCAAAGTTGACTAATTTACGTGGCTACCAGAAGGGTTTGTCATTTTGTGCCGGTAATGAGTGGTTTGTCGGCCCTTGTGAACATGGCACAGCCATGGCACACTGCATAAGAGCCGTTTGCCCCAGGGCTGAGCTCTTCATTGCTCGATTGGACGACATGAGACAAGTTGAGGATCAGACATTTACTCTCGTGTCATGCTACGATGTAAGACGAGACAAATGCGTAATTCAATTCCGGTAGAATGCTAATACTTCTAGGCTTTGAAATGGGCATTGGATATGCAAGTTGATATTATCTCGATGAGTTGGACGTTTCTGATGAAAGGTAACTCGGGGGACGAATACGAGACCAAATTTATTCAGCTTGTTCGGGAAGCTATTGCCTCGAAGAGGTTTATTTTATTTGGAGCTCTCCCAGACAAGGGCATAGCTACTCTGACGAACGAGTATGCACCTGTAGGGATCGAAGGTGTCATCAAGATTGGATCCGCAACTAAATATGGAGAATCGTCTAAAGAAAATGTCTTGGCAAAGTTCGATTTCCTTCTGCCAGGCGAAGACATACAGACCGACACAGGAGATACAGTCAGGGGAAGCTCCTACGCCACGGCCTATGCAGCAGGCCTTGCGGCGATGGTGCTGTACTGTGTGAAAGCGCACAGGATGCTGAACGATTTCAGTGATGGCGACCATATGGCGAAAGCCTTGGATATAGCAAAAGACGTTGATGGGATGAAGAAAATATTTAAACGACTGAGCCGGACTAGTTCTGATGATGTGGCCAAGGAAGGGGCCTTTATTCAGCCGTATTTCACATTTGGGCAGGATTTTGAGGAGCAGGAAGAAGCCAAGAAAACAAACCTCAACTCGATTATGAACGCTATTTTACCGATAGACGTTTTAAGGGCTTTTAAGCAATAGCATAAGATAGTCCAATTATTAAAGCGTACCGGTTAAGTAGTTTTGAGGTAGATTGAAATGTACGGGTACCTGACTTTTATACTATAAACAGAATAGTAGTAGCGGGTAAGCAAATCATCATTTTTATCAAATTTATTACTTGTTTAATATGGCCGGCATTTTAAAGATAGGGATAGAATTAGAAATTCACCTGTTATTATATTCCAATCGAGGTAAAATCAAGTTCATTATGGAGATGAGATGGGGGCATCAATATTGAAGATCGGGTATTGCCAATTCCTCTTTTCCACGTGACCATATTGCCATTTCCAGCGCGTGCAAAATTGTGTCCCGTTAACGCGAGTTTTGAAATATTTCTTACGGCCTTTAAATGCTACTGACCTAACTCTGTTGTAAGACCCTGCTGGGGTATTGTCTCGCTCTTCCGTTGAGCGATTTGACATAAAGCTATGCTTTTATTGTGTCTACATGCTGCCTTTTCCGGGTAATTGGCCAACTCAAAATGCCTGACAGGAATCCCACCTTGTAATCATTGGCTGTATAAGGGGTTCTGCGGGTCGGCACGAGACAGACCTGACCGGAAAATTCCGCTGCTTCCTGTGAGATCCGCATAATCTTATCATCATATTCTCGGATCAGCCCTACTGTTCTACCCAACCAGTAAACTGATCGTCGACGCACTTTGTCGACGAGATACCACGTCGCATATGACGACTCTACAGAACTATCTTTACCTGCCCCTGCCGCCCCAGTGCATCCGTATCTTAGACCTCCATCCCGGCCCCGCCGACGCACCCCTCGTTTGCAACATTGTGGTTCAGCACCTTGGCGGCAAGCCCTATCAAGCACTCTCTTACGTGTGGGGTAATCCAACCCCAGCCGCACTCGTCAAATGTAAGGATGAGGTAGATGAGGCAAATGAGGGGGTGCTTGGTGTAGGCGCAAGCCTTGCAAAGGCGATGGCTGCGTTCCGGCTCCCGGACGCGAAGCGCCGTATCTGGGTTGATGCCCTCTGTATCAACCAGGAAGATGTTGATGAGCGGCAATCTCAAGTGCGCATGATGGGTGCTGTCTTTGGCCAGGCCGAGCAGGTGTTATGCTGGCTGGGTCCCTTTAGTGATGACAAGAATGGAGTGGCCAGAGCCCGTCGCGCCATTAGCTTCCTGCGCAGGTTTAATGAGAATCCGCGCGAGTACCTGCGAGCGGCCCATCAGCACTTGCATTTCGGAGACGATACGGCAGACACCGATGGGGCGTTGCTTGATTCCTGGCTTGCAATTAAGGAGCTCTTTGACATTGAATACTTCCATCGCACATGGATTATTCAGGAAGTTGGCCTGGCTCGCCATGCCCGAATATATTGGGGGAAACGGGATATTTGGGTCGACTGGACGGAGGTAGCGATCTTTTGCCGCTTCATGGATGACAATGGGGCTTCAGTCATCAACCATCTCGGGCTGAAGTCATGGGTTGCGAACCATATCAACCTCGTTTGGTCGACCAACGCCGAGGGGAAGCCAGTATACACCTTCGTCGAAGTTCTCCACTGGGCGCGGGTACACCGGGCGACTGACCCTCGTGACTATATCTACTCTTTACTCTCCCACCCTAGTGCCACTGCAGATGGTACCCTGCTCGCTCAACCAAACTATAGTATCGGTACAGCTCAGGCTTATACTGACCTTGCATTGAACGTGATACAGCAGACAAATGGACTCCAGATCTTAGCTTTTGTCGATCACCACGAAGAACCCGGAGATGTAAATCTGCCAACCTGGGTACCGGATTGGCATGCATTGAACCTTGTTGCTCCCCTCCGCTCTCCGACGCATGCGGCAACTGAGAGCAATAGCTTCATCTCGGTTGTCAAGTCCGAGAAAGGAGTGATATTAAAGTGTAGAGGTATTTTCATTGATAGCCTGCGGGCGATATCAGGAATGATGGAGCCTAGCGAACTTACTGTCACGACGCTGAATAATGAGATGAAGAAAAAGATCCCCTTTCTCATTGACCATATATGGAATAAAACTGTTGTAGAACCGACACTACCTCTTGCATCCACCAAAGAATTCATTGCTTCACTTAGTCTAGTTCTAACCGGTGGCTATCTCAAGAGCTCACCTTCGGCGTCAGGAGAGAACCAAGAGCAGCAACAGTCGGACCTTGCTGCGTTAATTCTCGAATATGAACGAATAAGGCCAGAAGATCACCCCGGCGGATTTTTAGCCAGCTTATCCTCTGAAGACAATAGACTTATTCGGACAATGGCTACCAAGGGCTCGGCTCATCAATTCGTCCAGGATATGACATGGACGTCCATGTGCCGGAAGATTTTCCGGACGGCGAAAGGTACTATTGGACTCGGCCCTCGAATCATGAGAGAGGATGACCTCTGCGTGGTACTACTGGGCGCGGTATATCCCATGGTTCTTAGGAAAAGTGACAACTTTTTCCAACTCATTGGCCCGGCCCTGCTATACGGTTTTATGAATGGTGAGGCTGAAAAGTTATGCCAAGACGGAAAACTCGGCCAGCGAATATTCGAGATCATCTAGGTGTTGATTTGTTGAGAAGAGCTTATTTATAAAGCTTTAATATCACCATGAATGGATGGGTACACGATACGACGAGAGGGAAGGAACCATAGATGTGTATGTATATAGCGGATTAAGGGAATTTCCCTAACCCTTCAGGGAACTAGCTAAATGGGAAACGTCACTATTCCCACGCTCATTAGTTCTACATCATTTCCCACCTGGGTATCGGATATTTCTATGCTGTGGACTGCTGTAAAATGAAGTTGAGCTAGCCCAATTTGGTTTACGATTCGACTAGCCTCTCCCAGAGGAAAGCCCCGCCATACCACCAAGTGCAGTTTTTCGCCGGCGACTGGGTGTATTATTTTACGCTTAGACTGTGCATGGAATATTTCGTTCTGCTGTTACATGGAGTGGCGGGGGTTATTCTCTATCCCAGGTCTCGCGGGACAGCCAAGGAGAGCCACGGATGTGAACAGGCGAGATGTGACCTATACAGTTAATCCCCATTGTCCTTCACTCAGAGACGTCATAATTGCTGGTAAAACTGCCGTGGGTGGGTAGTTTTTGCCTTGAAGTATCGACTACACTGACAGCATCTTTCAACCTCATTTACAAGCAAGGAGCGTCCAGTGTCGCAGCCGAAATCAGTCTCGCCGTCTGATTGTTGGCACCAAAAGCATTAACATACCCCGAGGTAACATTCGCCCACCCTAGCTTCTCCACGCCATGCGCTGGATCATTGGCAAACGCAAGCCACAAATCTTGCATTTTCCTACTGGTATGCTTCTCAAACTGGGTGGATGGGCCACGGAAATCACCATTCGTGCCAAAGATCATCGGAAGTTCAGAAGAATGATAAGCTCCCATCCAATCTAGCGGGGATATATTAGTCCAGTTGCCCTGATATTGATAACGGTATGTGATACGGCCACCTTGTGTGCGAAAGTCGCTAGTCGCGACAACGGGACAGTGTTGAGAGTTTGTGAATTCTATTACGGCTGCTGTGTTGTTCGGAGGCGGGAGGGTTTCCTCGATAGCTATTGTCGAGTTTAAGGGAACAAGGTATTTCCAAACCGTAGGCATAGAGATCAGAGTTGTGCCATCTATATCATTGAAGCCGTAAATCGCCGGAACCTTCGAATAATTACCTGCGATCAAGCGTTCCGTGTAGTTTGAGAACGCAGTCACGCTATCGGCAATAGCAACGAAGCTGATTGCTGGAAGTGTCCCGGAATCTTGGTATTCAGCCAGGTAGTCGATTATATCAGTTGCAGAAACGTTGTGCATACAGGTTAGCATGGTTGGCCCTGAACAGTTAAAGTGCGCCGCAAAGGAGGTGAAATTCGTCTGTCCAACGTCTGTTCCACCGGGCCTGTCCGAGGAGCCGGAGTCGCAGATGATTCCTGATACGATTGGATCATCGGGATATGCATAATTGTAGGCATCTGTACTACTAGCTCCGGCGGACTGTCCCCAGAGGACCATCTTCTTGGAGTCCCCTCCGAATGCTGCTATGTTGGCTTGGATCCATTCCACACCTAGACGTTGGTCATAGTACCCCAGATTCTGGGCTGGGAGACCTTTGGCGTTGGGAAAGCCAAAAATATTGAGTCGGTATTGAACGCTTACTACGATGTGACTCTGAGTCCGCTGAACCCACTGTGCGGGATCCTGATAGGGAACAGAGGAACCACCAGTCTGGAGACCACCTAATTTTCGAATTTCTATTAGCATTATGGCGAACAGAAAATATCAACATATTTCAGAAGTTGCAGAACTTGTCTTTAGTATAAAGACAAGAAGAGACTACCGGATTAGTCTCGGATAGGGGAAAGAGCCGAGCAACCAACCTCCATAGAGCCATATGAAGACTGGAAGCTTCTGGTAAGTCGGATTTGCAGGAGCCCAGACACTCAAAGTCAAGCAATCCTCACCCGAAGGGCCTTGGATAAAATACTCCCGCACAACCTTGTTGTATACTGAAGGTGACGTCGACTCATACTGTGGGCAATTCAAAGAGAACTTTGTAGCATCCACAAACGTCCCTGTAAGGTTGTTTGGGAGTGCCACCGGTGGTAACCATCGCAATTCTCCGACTGGCGGCTGGGCAAAGGGAACGCCAAGGAACTGGCGAACGCCTGGGGTAGTGCCATTGACGATTCCGTGCACTACGACGTCCGTCATTTACGATATGGGAAGGTGGTAGAACTTGGAAAAACTTGGCAAGGTCTGTACTCACGTTCCCCGCTACTGGTATTGACTTTCAAGTGTTCATCAGCCCAAGTTGGCGCAGCGGATACTACCCGGGTAGACACGACGAGTCCTAAGACAACGGTCAAGCTGACAGTGAACATGATGCTGGCAAAGGATATTAAATGACGAGGCAGAGAGGACCTTCAACAGAACATCCGGCGGCGAGGGGTATTATATACTAAATTGTAAGAAAAGTGGGATTCAAGAAATATCTCCACGCCATTAACTGAGCGTTATTCACTTTGAGAACACGGGGATCATGGAAGCTTACCAGCTCCCTTTCCCCTCTTCTCGGCTATTTCCCAACAAGTTTTCCCCATATGCAGCAGGGACCAACTTTTCCTACACTTAGAGATCGGTGTACAATACTCTATCGATATCCTACCCCAAGTACCGGCTCTTTTCGCAACGATGGTGATTAAAAGGGATAGAAAACACGCTAGCTTACGGATTGCGAGATACGGAGGTGATATGTGCCTTTTATAACGTGTGTAATAGGTGTTATATATCGGATTTTGGACATTAGCTAACTAAGTCTAGGGGAGCGAAGATAGGAATTCTAGAACAAAGTCTTGGGCCAATTCCACTCCCATCACCGGAGGTAGTCTCACTCCTAAGCGAGTCTTGTAAATATAACTTCCACCTCTAGATGACGTCGCACTGCGGGGTCCGACAGTGGGGGTCCCAGGAAATAAAGATGCCGGGCTGGACAGGAGAGCGTGACAAGAGAATTATTGCGGGGAAATAGCTGCATGCATGCAGGTCAAGATGACTAGTGTCGTTGAAGGGCCGATTGACTGTGTTGTTCATCAGAAGATGTGTACGATGATATGTTGAACATGTCTGCGGATGCATCTATCCTGCGGATGCATATATCCAGCAGTCAATATATCCAGAAGTGTCTATATGGTCTCAAATGCCTAGATCGGCAAGAGAAGAACGAGGTACTCGTGCTATGATTCACTCCCTTGCTAACCTTTGCTCCCTATCACAATTTTGGCACTGCACTTTGAGCTCTCAAGATGCTAAAGAGCGCAGTCATTACTCTTCTCTTCATCAGCTACGCCCAGGCCTGGAGTGACTGGACTCAGACTGCCGATAACCTGACTGTTCATACCAGGACGGGAGTATTCAAAGGAGGTTTCAATGACACATACCCAGACGTCCGTCACTTCAAGTTTGTCCCCTACGCAAAGGTACTCTATAGATCCTTCTTTTAGCCTGGGCCGTGAAAAGTCTAACACCCACAGCCTCCAGTAGGAGACCGACGATGGACCCCTCCAGAGCGTCTCGAGGACTCGTGTGAGGTCTACGACTCCACAGTCTTCGGCCCAGTCTGCCCCCAGTATGTCTCAGCCGTACCCACCGTATGGGCGCTCAACATCACGGGCAATCTGGTGGTCAACTATGGCGAGAGCTTGCTTGCAGGCCTAGTGGCGCAGAACTCTGCTGAAGACTGCCTCACCATTTCCATCTGGACGCCCGCCACTGCAACTGCCCACTCTAAACTGCCCGTCATCCATTTTCTCACAGGAGGAGGTGATGTCACGGGCGGTATAAATATTCCCACGCAGCTGCCAGCAAACTGGGTCCACCGCACCCAAGGCCATATTGTTATCACTACCAACTATCGCGTGAACATCTTTTCATACCCCAACGCCCGCGGCCTGAACGGGAGCACCAACTTCGCGCCACAGGACCAACGCATGGCCGTAGAGTGGGTGCATGAGAACATTGCCGGCTTTGGTGGTGATCCATCCAAGATCACGCTGTGGGGCCAATCTGCCGGATCTAGCTCGACCGACCAGTACCTCTTCACATGGTATAAGGACCCTATAATTCGCGCCTCAATCTCGAGTTCTGGTTTTGCTATTGGCGGTCGAGCAGTCAATGATTATCTTGGGACCAATGGCAACTTTACCTTCGTAGCCAAGCATCTAGGCTGTGATTTCGAGGATGCACAGCTCGAGTTGCAATGCATGAGGCGAGTTCCTATGGCTCGAATTGAAAACTTTGTTGGACAATACCAGGATAATTCCACGCTGGTGAACACTTCGCAGCCAACCATGGCTTTCACACGTAACAGTAAATCACAGTCCATCCCAGTCTTAACCGTCACTAGCTAATACGCCTCAGTCGACAACAAATACGTCTTTACTAACGCTCAGTACGAGGCAAAATACCTCGCGCGCGAAATCGCCCCTCTGCCAAAGATGCTCGGAACCACTGCCCGCGAAGCATCTGCCCTCATTCCCTATCCCATACACAACGCATCAGCAGGTCCCTCAGAATCCCTTATTGTAGCCCAAACCCTCACCACTGTCTGCAATGCCTACAATACTAGCATGCTGCGCAACAACATCGATCTGCCCACATACCGCTACCAATGGGCCGGCAATTTCACCAACATCGCACCTGTCGACTGGCTCGGAGCATACCATTACTCTGACCTCTATATGTTTTTCGGCACATACCTCATTGCCCCGGGTGTCATCACCGATCTGGAGATTGCGACCAGTGAGAGTATGCAGGATTACCTGTTTAATTTTGTGAATGACCCGACCGTTGGGCCTGGGGATGGATGGCCTGCGTACGATGTGTTGAATAACACGACCGGCGGGACGCTGGCGCGGTTTGGTGCGGATGGGCAGGTCGTGCAGTTTGTGAATGGAAATGATGTTGAGGGCGCATGCCACATTCCGGGGGATGTTTATGATACTACTCCATAGACATTGGTGAGGCGGAGTGAAAGTTGGCGTATTGTGCAATGGACATATTGCAGGGTAGCATCCCATGAATTTACTCGCCAGGGCATTTTCTGGCGACATTGTCCGCTAGCCATTCCCGTAAATAGGCTACCTTTCTATATAGGAATGTCCCAGTGAGTAGAGCTATAGCTAGGTTGGATCATTGCATAGGAGATTTTCTCTTCTCACATATTAATTAATATATTTCACTCTCGGCCTTATTACTCAACTAACATCTATCTGTTACCACAAAAGTGACGCGGACCTGACGCGTCTAGGCCCAAAATCTCTTTCCTACGTTTTACTACACCGCAAGCAAAGGACGTCCCCACGATGGCGTCTCCACAATGGACTGCCCCACAGAGTGCTGCCCCACAGCGCCTTAGGCTTAAGGTAACTCTCGTCCGGCAAAACATGCAAGGTACCCACTCTAGGGAGGATTTCTAGGATTCTTAGCTCTAATTTGCGAGAGGCATAAGCTGACATTTGCAGGGGTGTAAGCGGTTGTGGCGATGATGGCGGAAAACACTGGCAGCGACCACAGCAAAAGCTAGTGCCCGGAATTGCGCCTACCATAACTAAAGCAGAGGTATTAGGGACAAGAGAAGGGGCCGGCGGATGGAAGACCGGAAACATCCGCAGAGATCGTCACTACCCCCCCCTATAAACCCAGATATTGTAGTGGGTGCTGAGCAGGGCATTTGCTCACCTTCCACAAATGCTTCAAGCAGTCGATCACTGTAATGCAGAGTTTGACGAGCACAAGGTACTTAAACGCTCCTTTCGCGGTCTAAAGTCATTGTATTAGACCAAGCCCTAGCATGAGCCTCTCTCAGTTATTGGGTGGGCAGTGCTATTATAAGATCCAAACCACTTTCGGTTACCATGGATAGCGAACGCTCGTAGCTGCCTCTTGCTGGTAAGATGATCTGGTTCCCCGTTTCGCGCAGTGAGGCCATATAGATCAAAATCGTAGATTATTAATACTAGAACGTACTTATTTGAAAACCAACGTAGTGGCCTTAACTGTATTAAGTATTCCGAATTATGAAGATTGCTTTATTTCCATCACCTCGCTAACAACCTCGTGGTAAGCCAACCGGTGCATCATATTATGGACCTCAGCTAGAAGACTTGAACCCACGACCTGTTGTCCTTCCTCGGTCGTTTCCCACGTGCCCCTTCGCAGGTTCGCCGGCCTATCCGAAGTCTTCTTAGCTGTGTTCAACTACGTAAGCATTCTATCTGGACTGAATTCCAAGTTGTGCGATTTTAAGTTCGTCCCAATCGGTGTCCCTTATCTGCCGGACCACCGGCTGTATAGCACAGGATAGGAATGCCACTTCGATTGTACAGGACAGTGGTACGCGCGTCTCTCTGTGGGGACATTGACACTTGCGATGTGGGACTCATAAAAATAGCCGGTTGGTCTCTCATGTTGCCCCTGCCCTAATTACGGCAGTTGCCTGCCACAGTCTATAAGCCTCACTTTCTCGTATGACGCCCCTTTTTACTTAGCAGCTCCGTACTCTCCACGAAATACCGGCAGCAGCCTATCCTGGCTGGCGTGGGCCCTGCTGAGGTACTGAACAAGATTAAGTGGGATACGTATGCATATGCCGTGTGGATGAGGCATTGCTAGTGGTCAGAATGGGGAGCTGTTCTATCTAAATATGACGGTCCTGATTTCGGGCGAACGGTTAGTCGATGAATATATAAGAGAAGCTTGCTCTTTTGTGATGCGCATATTGTTTCAGGTCCTATCGCCTTCTTCACCCCTTCGACGACCCTCAGATAGTGATGCGTTCTACACTCTTCGCTCTCGCCAATGCTTCGGCTGCCATTGCCAGTGCTGCATCCCTCAGCTCTGTCTGCACCAACGACAATATAATAGCCGCATTGCCCCCGGACGATGTTTACCTAGGAATCACCATCGATCGAACATACGCTACCTCCAATGTGGTCACCAATTCCTCAGTTGGTAGCAATTTCTTTCCCGATGCAGTCATTGATTACTGCAATGTGACTGTCGCCTACAGTCACAATGACCGTGACGATCGGGTGCTTCTCCAGTTCTTCCTTCCAGCGCCTAGCAATTTTCAGAATCGCTGGCTTTCCAATGGTGGAGGCGGCCTTGCCATCTACGCTGGCGAGCAGTCAATTCCTGGAGGTGTTATCTATGGGGCTGTCTCTGGTGCTACGGATGGCGGCTTTGGAAGCTTTGCGACGCAGTTGGATGGTGTCCTGATTCTAGCGAATGGTACCATCAACTGGGAGTCCGTCTTCATGTTTGGCTACCAGGCTCATCACGAGATGAGCACGATTGGAAAGGCCTTCTCAAGGCTGTTCTATAACATGGCCGATAGTGAAAAGCTCTATGCCTACTATGAGGGTTGTTCAGAGGGAGGCAGAGAGGGCTGGAGCCAAATTCAGCGCTTTGGTGATGAATGGGATGGTGCTGTTGTCGGGGCGCCAGCATTCCGCTTTGCTCATCAGCAAGTAAATCATCTCTTCGCCGGAGTCGTTGAAAAAACTTTAGACTATTATCCACCCCCATGCGAGATGGACAAGATTCTCAACTTGACTATCGCAGCCTGCGATCCTCTCGATGGGCGGCGTGATGGTGTCGTATCCAGATCCGATCTTTGCAAATTAAAATTCGATCTCAAAAGTACAATTGGCCAACCATACTACTGTGCTGCATCCAGCACGACTGGCATGGGGAAGAGGCAGGCGGGTGGAGCAACCCTCCCAGCTCAGAACGGAACAGTGACGGCACAGGGTGTTGCCGTATACCAAGCAATTACCGATGGTCTCAAGGACTCACAAGGCCGTCAAGCGTACCTGTCCTACGCGTTGGGCGCAGCGTTGGATGATGCAGAAACTAGTTACAATTCTACTAGTGGAACATGGTATGCTGCTCCAGGTGGAATTGGTGGTGAATTTATTGCAATGTTCCTCGACCTTCTGGACGAGACCAACATCGACAGCCTTGATGGCGTGACGTACGACACTCTCGTGTCCTGGATATGGGAGGGCTGGCAAATGTATCAAGATACTCTGCAGACCACCTGGCCTGATCTGACGCCATGGTACGAGTCCGGAGCAAAGATTATTCACTTCCATGGCGAATCTGATTTCAGTAT
Organism: Oidiodendron maius Zn; assembly: GCA_000827325.1. Taxonomy (NCBI): domain Eukaryota; kingdom Fungi; phylum Ascomycota; class Leotiomycetes; family Myxotrichaceae; genus Oidiodendron; species Oidiodendron maius. The sequence goes on along the minus strand of KN832870.1, from coordinate 5,688,400 downwards.
CCCAACTGCCTCCTCAGTTTACTGGTATGAATCGGTCCGCCAGATTATGTACCCTGGCCTTGCCTACAATGACAGTACTGAAGCATTAGGCGATTGGTATCGACTTTATCTCGTTCCTGGTGCTGGGCACTGTGCAGTTAACGACCTTCAGCCCAACGGACCGTTCCCGCAAACCAATCTTGCTGTTATGATTGACTGGGTTGAAAATGGCGTGAAGCCCGTCACTTTGAATGCTACGGTTCTCCAGGGTGCAAATGAGGGTGAGAACCAGCAGCTGTGTGCTTGGCCACTTCGTCCTCTGTGGTCCAAGAATGGTACTGATCAGACATGCGTGTACGACCAGGCGTCTATCGACACCTGGAAGTACAATTTTAATGCCTTTAAACTTCCCGTGTATTAATTTATCTTTATTCGCCGAGGAGATAAACTTCTTTATGTATATAACTACTCAGCTAGATCTAATTAAGCTGACTTACAACAGCAAAAGTATGAGAATAATGGTGCTATGAAATATGTAGTAGCTTACTTGCTCCCTTGAAATTTGACATATCATATTCCAGGCACTTCCATAGCTGGGTTTTTATGGTTATCGGCTCGGTGTAGACTATCATCCAAGGCTGTGGCTTCTTGTTTTTTCCATCGTCGCAAGTGTTCCTGAATAACGAATCTTTATTGTTAATCACTCGACATGTAGTATGTTGCGTCGTCTACCACAGAATCTGGCAATGCTATGTATTTTAGCGAGTCAAAATCATGACGTTATTAAATCTATGTGCTGTGTACTGTAGTATATATGTTACTAATTAGAGCTATGCCATAGGTTGATAGCAATGCTTCATTCGACGCTTTTCCCATTCCGCCTCGGTTGCGGTTAGTCGGCGTCGCCGATTTGCTCAGGCACTACTCAACCTCTACTCTGGTTGCTCAGTAACGTTCCTTTGGTGAGCTCAATCGTCGTCTGAGATTGTTGTGATAAACATGTGATATGGCACCTCTTCTGGGTAATATAGAGATTGGTAATCCACCGGGGCATGATGTTTTTAAGACAAGCCACCGCAACTTGTCTGATATCCAATGAAGAGGCTGGCTTGTCGCGAGCTGACTACTTTCGGCCAATCATCGTCCACGTATGAGGAGTGGATTTGCCATTTGCCATTTTAGGTAATTTTAATTGACAGCACCGGATAGGAGAATGTGGTTTGTGGTTAATAATGTTATATCTGGATGTCAGTTTGAAATCTTGGTTAGAAAGCACAAGAGTAACAGAGAAAGAGACAGTCATTCCGCTTCCAGTATGAGAAGCATTGTCGCCTTTTAAATACGCTGCTCAGTCCTATCTATCCTACAGCACTCACTCTCAAGTTTACTCATAATTGCATTCACTGTACCATTATTCCACTTCCTCTCTTACATATCCTAACTATACCTATATTCGCTCTCGGCACGCTCAATTCCATTAACTTAAAATGTCGTCAACTTGGCTCATAACGGGTGCCAATCGAGGAATTGGCAAAGGGATTGTCTCTCAATTGCTCGCGCGGCCAAATACAACAGTGATCGCTGGTCTTCGTGATATCGCAGATACGACTGCGAAGGATCTCGGTAAACTGCCCGCCGCCAGTGGAAGCAGTCTCATCGTTGTCAAGATTGACGCAGTCTCTGATACCGATGCAAAAGATGCGGTCAACTCTCTCCGGTCACAATATGGCATCCAACAAGTCGATGTTGTCATTGCCAATTCCGGTATTCTTGATCAGTGGGGCCCTGTCTCAGAGGTGACACCAGAAGACTTGCGAAAACACTTCGAGATCAATACAATTGCCCCGATCAAGCTGTTCCAGGCCACCAAGTCGCTTCTGGAAAAATCGGAGAATCCCCGCTTCAATATCGTTTCGACAAATATCGCCAGTATTGGCATTATGGAGAACATTCCATTGCCAACTATAGCATATGGCCTCACCAAGTCGGCCGCCAACTACGCCACTTCCAAGATTCACTTTGAGAATCCAAGGATTAGTGCTGTTGCTCTGCATCCGGGTTGGGTGCAAACACGTATGGGCCAGCATGCTGCGGATCTGGCTGGTGTAGCGGAGATTCCTGTCACTGTTGAGCAGAGTGCTGCGGGTTTAATACAGCAAGTAAGCTAACTCTGTCTTTCCGATTAAGCGGTATAAAGTGTAAATTAATCTAACAACTACGCAGATTGATAAGACGACGAAGGAAACCTTGTCAGGAAAGTTCGTAGGGTATGATGGCAGTTTCACTCCATGGTGAGAGCAGAATAAAACCATGTATGTAAGGATAGATGTCATATCTCGTACCTCGGCATAATATGTACGAATTATATCAGAAAAGTACTTCGCTCGACTTTAGTTCTTTGAAGGATCGTCTAAATAAAATTATAATTCAGAAAAAGGCTCCTAATAGCAATAAATGCCCTCAGAGTTGAGTCCCTGTTTACTGTTTACGAATGTCAGACCCCTATGACTTGCCAATAGTGCGTGTGGCGAACGACCGTGTCTTTGGATGAGCATGTTAGATGGCGGCGGTAATTTCAAGTTGCGTTACGAGAAAGTTGAATCCTAACTTATCAGCAGTCAACCTCCAGAGGGATACTTCGCAAGAAGCAAGAGCCTATCAGAAAAGTATGCGGTGCCACGGGGGTATTGAAGCTTTCATGGGGTTGCGTAGCAACTGATCTAATCTTCGGCCCTGCTCTGGGCCAACCTCTGCGTATCCGTTGAGGAAATAGCAACCCAACCGAATTAAACTACTAAACTTCCTATAAATATAAGACCGGTGAGTGAGAGAGCTAATAGCCTTTACCCAATGGAAAGCCAGACACGGAATTCGATGGTGGTTCAGTGCGGAGGTTTTGGAAACACGCCACGGAACTCCGAACTTCCGGAGTTACACTGCTTCTCTTCAATGGTCCTGCACGACCGTATGAGATCAGAATTACATTCTCCGTAATGTCCTGGATCTAATACTGATTGGAGAGATGGCCACTGAGTCCCTGTATCCTTTTGGAAGGTTATAAATCATTATAAATCACCGGACTTCACAATCTTTAAGGTCCGTTACAGATTGCCGCTGCCGCTTTCTATTATTAATATAAATATTTGGACTGAATCACGAGTGTCTTTCTGAATCTAATAGCGTACTCATTAATCAGTAGTTTCGGTTCCTTATTTTCTGTTCTAAAATGGAGCCGGCAATACCTAAGGATTCCGTTGTCCTCGTGACTGGCGTGAACGGTTACATTGGAAGCAATGTAGCAGATCAACTGATGGAAGCAGGATATCGAGTCCGAGGGACTACACGTGACTTGTCAAAAACTCGAGGGCTAAGTTCATTTTGGGAGCAGAAATTCGGTCACAATCGATTCGAGATAGTAACCGTAGCAGACATGTCCCATGACGGTGCATTTGACGAGGCGGTGAAAGGTAAATAATATATCCTAATTAAATAAAAGCAAAGCACTAAGCAGGTCTCAGGTATCTCCGGCATAGCTCACGTAGCATCTAATGTATCCTTTGATCCTAATCCGAACAAAGTTATTCCTGAGGTCCTTGCTGGAATAAATGTAGGTGACATGTTGATCCGGCAGTCGTAAGAAAGCGGAGATGCAAGAGGCTTTCTTAAAAGACACTCTTTTTGAACTGCGCCTCTCTCCTTACACAGTGGGAAATTCACTGTACTAATTATTTACAGGGAATCCTGAGGTCTGCAGCCAAAGAGCCTAGTGTCAAAAGATTTGTCTACACCTCTTCTTCCACTGCTGCGACAGCACCAATCCCTAATAAGGAATTCACAATCGATGCGAGCACATGGAACGAAGCTGCCATTAAAGCAGCATGGGCGCCTCCGCCATATAACGACGGCAGAGAGTGGGATGTATACGCATCAAGTAAAGTCGAAGGAGAGAAGGCCCTTTGGAAGTTTATGATAGAAGAGAAGCCGGGTTTCGTAGCTAATTCTATCCTGCCGAATTCTAATTTTGGCACTCTTCTTGCTAGGAGTCAGCCCACGACTACAGGAATATGGATTAGATATCTATACGATGGTAACGCGGCAGCTCTAAAAGGAATTCCACCTCGTGAGTGTGACTTCGACTGAGAAGTAGCTCAGTGAGCTGACTTGAATCTATAGAATGGTTTGTGGATGTCCAAGATACAGCCAGACTTCACGTTGCCTGTCTGATAAACTCCGATGTGCAAAATGAACGTATTTTCGCATTCGCCGAGCCATTCAACTTTAAGTGAGCCTCAATTCACTTCTGCTATCCAAGGTCAATATATAACTTTTGTACTTAGTGATGTCCTTAAAATTCTCCGGAACCTGCGACGAGACCATATTTTCCCAGCGGACTTCGTGGACGACGGCGTTCGGGATCGATCGAGGGTCGCCAATGAAAGAGCTATAGAGCTGCTAAAGACACTAGGAAGGCCTGGGTTCACGAAATTAGCTAAGAGTATAGAGAACAATATCCGAGACTGGTGAAGTTACGGGGTCTCGTAGACATGTTAGAATATAAAATTACCAATACCTATGCATCAAACTAGAGTCATATGCACATGAGACTTCCAGATATGTATATTTCCTTATCTCAAAGAGATAGACGCAAAGAAGCAAGATTATTACTGCTGCTATTGCTTTCGTAATGCCTGGTTACGGGAGAAGAAGGGGGGTGGGGGTTACGGGGAAAGAGTTATTACTACAATATCCAAGGAACCAAAAAGCCTTTTTGAAAGCTTCAGAAAATAATTTATCGCAAACTTTGAGAATAACTACCTGGTTTATATATTACATTAATGTTACAGTATTATTTGATTGATTATACCGTCATGTTCTTTGCGATGTATAAGCTGAGAGGCACCCTCCAACCAACTCAGAAACTTCACGCAATCTAATATTCTCATACCTTAATATGCTGCGTTCTAGCAGATGCGCTTTTGCTTCAACTATTCTCTTGCCAATCTACACTTCTTAACCATCTATAATGTATCTGAAAGTAGAGACAAGTATATATCACGCCGTAGATCTCTTCCAATGACCTTTGGCTACAAAAATTAGACTCAAGACCAAACCAAGCCCTGCCAATCCTACCGAAAACCACAACGCACCGTGGTAACCGAGAAACTTTTCTGACTCCATCATCCCGCCATTATTAATGTTGGTTTCGATAGTGCCGGCAAACCCAAGCCCAAGCGATATGCTGTAGTTGACAACTGTCATGACTATACTCGCACCCATCCCCTGGTACCGTTGTGGCACTGCATTTGAAAAGATAATTGTAGCAGCGGGAAACGACGTATCCATGCCAACAGTGATAATGAGGACGCTGAAGAAGTAGTATGTCCAGTAAATCGAATGCGGAGGCCGAGTGGCTGCGAGGATAGATCCTGCCAGGTAGGCGACCTGTCCGACAACCATAATCCACGAAGCTGGAATCTTTCCGAGTAACTTGCCAACAGCTAGGGCAGAAAGCAAGCCGGAAGGAATGACGGGGATAAACCACGCTGCTATTTGAAGAGGAGTACTACCGCCGATATTGATGGCGACTTGACCGATATAGAAGACCTGTGTCAAGATTAATTTGGATGCTTTCTTTATTCTAGAGCAACACCAACCCATATACCAAAGCAAGCCCAGCCTGTTGCCGTGCACACGAAAACAAATGCGATGTCTGAATTAAAAGCAGCGAGGGGCAGAATTGGTGATTTAGCCCAGTGAATCTCAATGCAAAAGAATGCTACTCCGAAAATGGCCCCGAGGATGAGGCAAACATAGATGTACGGATGCTGCCAATCGGCAACAACAGCCTGATTCCATGCAAAGTTGAACAACACCAGAGCCGTAACGCCAGTCAGACCCCCAGGAATATCTAAATCCTCGATCTTCTCACCAATTGACCGATTCTGTCTTGGTTGTACAGGTAGTGGGGGAATTGTCCAAGCAGCGAACGCGGCGACGCCTGCAAGAGCAATAGCCTGGCTACAGTAAATCCATGGCCACCAAGCGAGAGCGAAGAGACCGCCAAATAAGAAACCAGCGATGGCACCAAAAGGGGCTGATCCACCGAACCAAGCAAAAGACATATTTTTGCGTGGTCCTGGTGAGTAAGTCTGGCCCAAGATGGCAAGCCCATTGGGCAAGGTCAGTGCGGGTCCCATTCCTTGGAAGACGCGGGCGAAGATGAAGAGAACATAGGAAGAGTAGACTGAAAGACCAGCTACTAGGGACCACAATGAATACCAGGCCATACCTATGACGAAGATTTTCTTGTTGCCGAACTCGTCACCCAGTCGTCCACCTATGAGGATGAATGTGCCAATGGTTAAACTGTAGCCTGCTATAAGCCAGGACAGCTGACCCGGATTAGTGATGCCAAAAGATTCTCCGATCACGCCAACAGTAGCAAGAGTATTTCCTAAGCCAACTTGGTTGGTGAACATGGCTGTGCAGAGAGTCCCCACGAAGAGAATCTGTCGCGGTGTCGAGAGAGCATCGGCGGGGTAGACATTTTCTTGTATTTTGGGCTGCTCATTGGACTCGACATCTAATGAGTCCGAGTCAGTTGAAAATCCTACTTTAATTCGGATTATTTATAGGTTTTCCAGACCTAGATGTTGTGACGGTGCATGGGATGGCGAGTCGGCCTCCGGCTTTTCGGGCAGATCTGTTTCTGATGAAGATGTCATTGCGGGAAAGAGAATACAGAGACTGCTTGATACGCATAAGAGACGGCGCACGAAAGCAAGTAAATATATCCTATTATTATTAATGATTTCCAGTATTTTCGCACCGTGGTTGAGTTTGGAGGTTGTTAAGAGTTTGTTTGTCAGCGTCCAGCCATCTCCATGCCGAGAACCAAATTGCTCCGAGGCAACGACCATTTTGCTCCATACTCGCAACCAGTTGCTTCCGTTGTCTCTGGGCCACTTTATCTCGCTCCAAGAGTTGGTGGTGCATTAGAAAGCGATGCCGTATATTTGTTTAATGCCTAATCACAGCGGGGTATGGCAGGTATTGAGCGAGATAGAAAGGCTACTGTTACAAGTTCGTCAAATCCAGAAATCAGAGAGGGGGTTTGTAGACTGTTTTATAACCTCCATCTATTGGCTATTGCAGTCGATACTTTCTTGCATGGAAGGATTAACTTAGAAAGTTTTATAAGAGTGCTTAGGGACAAGCCTATTTGAAGTTCACTATAGCTAAACTGTATCACAAGAGTCCAATAGAGTATTCACGTCACCCCAACTACGCATTTGCAATATCGCCTGTGCTGGAAGAGTAAGCGAATCAACCGGAATCTTATTGCGACATTTCCCCATTTAGTTTCTATCATTTCCGTATGAATTCCATATCAGCAATGAATTTATCCATTTGATGCTTGTAATATGGCTTAAAATATATCCCCGCTAGCGTTAGAATAGATTCTGGACATTTTCCTCTCGAGGCCAGCTTGTACTCATCAGAGGCTCGGTACATCAATCTATTCGTGCTAATCAAGCTTAGCTAGTCATATAACCAGTATTACAACGCCTTGGAACTCGGGGCAGAGCCTCGCATGGGCATGGACAAGCTCAATTTCATAGGTCCAGCCCGTGGCTCGGTCGGAAACCATTCTGTTACGATTCACTTCCTCCTCCAGACGGACAACATATCCGTTCCTTTTCCAGCCACATGCGATCTCCTAGGTTTGACATACAAAACTCTGCTGAATTTACCGTTGGCATTTTCGCATTCTCGATCCTGAACCTCTTCCGGTATGGGCTGGTCTATGATCCCTGTCCCTCCTCTAACAAGCACGTCCCAGTATACACCACTCCTGACTCCCCACGGCGGCCCGTCAATTTTAGGATCTTTGTATGACGGAAATTCGAGACATAGTAGAAGCCCACCAGGATGGAGTTTATCGGCCATCTGTGTGCCCTATTGTTTGCGTATAGCTGGCGGAATTGCGCAAAAGAACTGGGTGTAGACCTTCAGAAACGTAGTCTAATTATCTCGTGGAAGAAAGCCACTCACCGTATAATCATATATTAAGTCATACTTATCAGGTACGCCTTTTCTCTCAATTCGGTTGGTAATAGTTCTAACATATTTCATAGTCCAACTTCATTACACCATTTTACCCAGTTGTCCTCTTCATCGAATCATCGTGCTAATCGTCTTTCTCCCAATCACTTATTCCATACTTGTTTTGCTATTTCACTTCCGTGCTTCTGTTAGAGACCTGGTAGTAGCATGTAGAAGTTTGATCTTCCTCGTACTTGGTGCATCAGCGATTACCTGTCTGCAACACCTCCATTCCTGATTACAGGTGCAGTATATCTCCCGTCTCCCCATTCTGCTCCTTATCCTCCCTCCCGCCATCATTCGCTTGTGTTTAACAGCCATCTCATAGAATTCTCCGCTGACAAAGGAAGATATAATTGTAATTATGGACCTTGGAGCAGGTTACATGTCCGCTGTACGGTCTCTTGTCACATTTTTTGTTCACGCCGAGCAAGTCTCCCGCCTCTACACCGTAATTGGCATCCTCGAACAGTCGGCGCTCTGGTTATAAGGCCTGTAATTTCCAAAGCATTTGGCTGGGGTTTGGAGCTAGGCAATATCTGGAACGACATGGTATATATTGTCACTGCTGGTATGATTTTGGCACGTCGGTGTGAGTTATTCACGCCCCGGAGCAGGTAGAGCATGTTCATGGGTAGAAGTTTGGTAGCTTGTTTAACTGCTACTTGAGATTATATTGTTGCTTTAGCTTAATTTGGTCAACCTTTGACTATACCTACTCAGCTATATAAGCTTTAAGAGTGCTTATGGAAAACATCTCATGCGCATACGTCGCAGTATACTTTCTCTTTAAGTTTACTTAAAACTTCAAATTGGAGATTGAATTAATACAGCTGGAATAAAAAGATTATTAGAATGCGTAGAGCATGAATTCGATATGCGGCGTTTATGGCTGCGTTCTGTTGTTTACAATACAGATTAAGTACGTAAAGGCACTACGTGATCGTAGTATAATATCATTGGTCAGTGCCAAATACCCTAGTACAGTACGTACGTACTTTCGTAGCCCGACCCAACTGTGCCCCAGCTGGACCCAACTAGCCCGGCCAGCTACTTTGCCCGATTTCAAGCGGCGTAATTTTCGACCGACCGCAAGATGTTTTAATTTTACCAGTCTTTGGTTCAAAATCAATCTTGTCAAGTGTGCGAGACTTCCGGCAGGTTTACTAGATCAATTAGCGAGATGGACGATATTTCAAAGCACGATAATATCGATACCATAGAAGGCGTCAGCACCAAGGATGACCCAGAAAGTGGGGAAGAGCAAGCACAAATACCCACAATATCAACATGGCGATTGATAGCACTGAGCATCAGGTATGTGTAGTTGAGTGTTAGAAGGTGAAAAATTATTTTGACAGCTTTCAAAGCCTTTGCACCGGTTTATTCCTTGCCATGTTGGATAGCACCATTGTTGCCACGGCTCTTTACACTATTGGAGCAGACTTCCACTCCCTAACGTCAATTACGTGGGTTGCTCTTGCCTACACAGTACGAACTCAGATATATTAATACCAGACTCATACTCTTCTAATCATTCCCAGCTGTCCTATCTTGGTTGCGTGGTCATATTTGCTCGCATGGGAGACATCATTGGTCGGAGAAATGCGTATATGTCTGCATTTATAATCTTCTTCGCCTTCTCAATCGGCTGCGGTTTCTCTCAGTCTCGCAATGCCTTAATAGCATGTAGAGCACTGCAAGGGGTAGGTGGATCAGGTCTGTACTCTCTTACGCTAGTTATCTTTCCGGAGATCACTCCACAGCATTTGACGAAATGGCTCGGAAGCATAGTTGGTGCTGTGTTGGCGGTGTCAGGTGTACTTGGTCCTGTTTTGGGAGGCGTAATTACGCATTATGCGACATGGAGGTGGATATTTTGGATAAAGTAGGGTTTCCCCCACGAAAATCATGGCGATTTATTGATACCGTTGTCTTCATAGTCCTTTCATCGGCATCTTACCCCTTATTATGTTCTGGTTTGCTTGGCCAAAGGCAGACCAAGTTCGTCATGCTGAACGGCAATCAATACGACAACTGGATATCGTTAGCTGTGTATTACTTATTGCCGCCTCTGTTCTAGTAGTCTTCTCATTTCAAGAAAGTGGCATCAACCCCGATTCTTGGAGGACTGCTGGCTTTTTAGCACCGCTCATAGTCGGCTGCTTCTGCTGGCTGGTCTTATTTGCATGGGAATGGTCCGTTGATCGATTCTGGCCTAACGTGCTTAGCATGATGCCTCTCCGTCTGCTTAAACGCCGAGTTTACGTAGCAGCGGCGTTATCTACTCTGCTCACTGGATTTCCATACTTCGTCATCGTATACAGCCTTCCACTCCGATTTCAGGTCGTCAACGAAATGACTCCCCTTGCTGCCGGATTAGGGATACTACCAATGGTTGGCTCCGCAGCGTATGCTGAAACTCTCTTTCTCTATCCTCACATGGAATTTTAATCCTATCTTCTTTTTCTGGGAGATATTTGCGCTAATAACAGATGTTGTGTCTAGTGTTGGTAGTATGGTGGCTGGGATGCTTACGGGGCAGAAGAACAGGATCTTTCCCGTTCTCGTAGTTGCTTCTTGTTTGATGGTAATAGGCACCGCTTGTCTGTCTACTCTTTCGGATGGAATAGACGTCGAAGCAAAGACGTATGGATTTCAGGTATTCATGGGCCTCGGATTTGGCCTTACAGTCGCGACTTCAAGCATAGTAAGTCTCAAATCGATAGTGTAACTCATATCTGATGCGACACGTCTTTAGTTAGCGACAGTGGAATGTGAGTTGAGAGACCATGGTATGTCCACATCGAAATATATCTAGGTTATGTGAGAAAGTTATTGACTTGATCCAGCGGTGGCCCAGGGACTTGTTGCGCAAGTCCGCATTCTTGGCGGCAGCATAGGGATTGCAGCATCAACAGCTATTTCGGGGAGGATTGAATACGACCAACTTATCGGAATTGTCACCGGGTCCCAGTTGGCATCGCTGCAATACTCTGCGAAAACCCTCAGCCCTTCCCAATTATATGCTGTTAGAAAAGCTTATTCGGATGCGTTTAACGAAGATATGAGGGTATGCGCAATCTTGGCTGGGGTGTGTGTTCTGTTAACGTTAGGAACCTTCCAACGTAATCCACCGGATATTCAAGCGAGAAGAAAACAGCAAAGAGTGGAAGAGCAAAAAAGATTAAGAGATGTACAAGAGGAAATAAAGAGATAGGTGCAGTTGAACGGCTTGTAAGAGCGGTACGGTATATGGAAGTTGTGAAGGATATTCGGGCATTCGGATCCGAACGGGTGATCTGAATATCCGTAACGTAGCGAGTGGCGGCGCACCATATATTGTGTGGTTATATACAGCTTAGAACCTTAGACAACTCAATACAACGATTCCACACACATACTGATGAATCCTTCGATCCTGTAACCTTTGACAGAAGTTTTCTTCCAGACACTTTACAGGCACCATACTGGATAGTCGATGGTCGTAGTACAAGACCGGAATCGCATTATGTTGTGAGCTAATATACTTGGGTTTATGCCACGCGTGTGCAACATCTCTGGACATCGGAGGAGCCATTGCTGATTGCCGGGTCACAGCACGCAGGTTTAGGCATTGTGGGGTAGAAGACCACAAGGGGCTGCCTAAGATGGTTAGCCAAGGTCCCCGATATCCCTCCCGCAGCGTCCCCCAATCCCCATGCCTCTCATCGGAACCCACAATTACCCATCCAGACCCATAATAACTCTTCCAGACCCATAACGACCCTTTAAGAACCATAGTAACTCATCGAAACCCACTGTAACTCATGCTTCCCATAGAAACCCATGGCTTCCACGCTTCCCCATGCCCCCAGCTATCCAGTGCCTAGAGTTCTTTCCTTCATGGGTCGGCGGCGCAGTTGCTAGATGTGAAGAGGACTATTCCTTGAATGAAGGAGACCGAGTTCCCATACCTGTAGGTGCCCGCCATGTGCGCTGGTGTAATATGCACAGGCCCAGACCGTTGCATCCGGCTTCTTTCTGGAGAAGAAGCACCACAGCAAGGTAAAGCTAGAGAGGGGCTCTGAGCAAATAGCAATCCTTGCGGGTCTTGAGGCTGCTGCTGCAACCCACATGGAGGGGACCCGCTGCTGCGAGGCCCGGGACAAAGTGGCACTCACTCCGCCCGCCTTGGTGTCCTGGATGAGGCTGTGGTAGTGTGGTGCTGCGATTATCAAGGCAGCGTAGTACGGCGCGACAGAAGCCAAGCCACGTGAAGAGGCCGTAGTACCCGTCGAGCTGAGCTGTCGGTCGTTGCGGATGGCTAGTCGCAGTAGCGCAGAAGCAGGAAGCAGGCGTGTCGTACTGTAGCGATCGTGGCAGGAAAGTAATAGGACGCGGCGCCAGGCTTGCGTAGGATGGGATTATCATGATTCTGAGGTACGGATGTTTCTTTTGCAAGGATACCCGCCTACGAGTCCTGCGTGTGGCCAATCGACCCCGACGGGACGCGCTGGGACTCGGGCAGGACTGGTAATCCGGCGGGGAGGCGCGGTAAGCTGATTGGTTGGCTACTGATTCGTGAGAAAGATCGGCTCCTCTGGTGCCCTCTCACTGGTGCGTTCACCTACATGGGTTCGTGATGTACCGACCTGATTCAGATGAGGGCGAAAAACACAGCCCAGCCGGTGGTGACCGTCCCAAACCCCGTAGTCATTGGCTCCTACGCTTCATGCGACCACCGCACGAGTGAGAGCGCGTCAGGTCCAATATCATTCGAACTTCGCCAGCCATGACCCCCGATGCTGTAAAGGTAGGGTAGAGAAGAAAACTGATATATATAAATGGATACCTTTCCACTTCATAAACTTCCTTTACCTGCCTCAAAAGTCAAGCAGTTGGCGGCAGCAAATACCTCGAGTTGCGAATTCAACGCTGCACACTCTGTGACATACCCAAGTGCCACGACCAAGCCATTTCACCTCTCCAACGACGCCTGCAGCCATCACCTACTCACAAACTTCCTTCCACTTTGTTAAAGCATAGGGTTACTACGCTGAACCATGTCGGCATCATGGCTAACTCTTGTACCGGAGAGGCCAACCGAACGATCCTACCTTAAGTGTCAACAATGCCGCCATGATAAGCAAAAGGTAATGTGGTATTTTATCTATCAAACATTGACAGACATATAAGGACTAATTTACTCAGTGCACACCACTTGAACGGACTTGGCCAGGTGAAAGATGCGATCGTTGCGTTGTTCGCAGCCGACCTTGCTCCAAGCCCAGTTTTCCGGGCGAGACACAATTTCCTCCTATCCCTTCGACCGTCCCTCTGGCGCCAGATCAATTCGGCATAGTCCATCCCAGTCTTGATATATCTAACGGGTCCAGTATGCCCTATTCTGGCCAGTCTCCTGCCGATACCTCGAACCGCATTATGCTGCAAGTGGGGAGCTTCTCGTCTTCGATGTCGACCACAGAGGCAGCCCGTAATGCACAACCAGCATCCACTGAAATCGCTGGCGACACTAGGTTATGCCTTGAAAGTCTTTCACAATTGCTCACCCGTTTCGTTGCAGGCCCCATTTATGGTGCCCACCAACTGGCTCTGTCGGGCACAACGGGAGTGGCAGGCCAAGCCTTGGCAGGAATCACATTCGATGAAGCTTTTGAGTTCCAACGTCTGGCTTTAGAGATGAAACGTTTGATCGAACAGGTTACGAAGCAAAGGATATACCAGTCAGAGGCTATGCTAGTGCAAATTGATGGGAGTTGGATGAATGGTCCCTTTATCAGTAATCCTCATTTTTATCCTTCTCCCTTTGACAAGGATATTAATGACACTGCACCTCTGTTCCCTCCAGCCTACAAATAGTAACCAGACTAGCTGCATATGTAGAGAAGAAGCTGCATGGTCTTGGTAAGGGCAAATACCAAAGGAAATTGATTTTAGAAATAGAACTATGTATCAAGAAAAGAGGTATCAATTCATCCACGAGCGAATGGTCTGCTCAGCGTGTGTTTCTTCTTTTTGGGTCCGTAGCAGCTACGATCCTTTAGGAAGTCTCTTGGCCGATTCATGGTTTCCCTGATCTGCCAAGGCACGAGTGCTTGAGACATCGTCGCAGGGGCCGAATTAATGCGTGGGAATGAATTAACATTCTTATATCCCGCACCTGCACATGTTTCCGCGCGAATATTACTCGCGGACATATCTCGGCTGAAGATTCCTACGTACAAGCTGCAAATCCAAAGTCGCGGAATCACGGCCTGCTCGGGATTATAGAATACGAAGAAGATTACTTGGATACATTTGGCGGAGTACTGAACAGTGGAGTGGAACGCACTGACGAGGCAGTTTCCACTATCGATCCCGATACTACATCGCAGGACAAGACCCCGACTTGAAGTGTGCATCCAGCGGCGAGCAGTCCGCGCTAAACTTCTTTACTAAGATGTGGTCTCCTCAGACATGACATCTCAGTAAAGTGGTTTAGCGCGGATTGCACGTCGCGAAGGATAGAGCGTCCTTCCCTACACCCTCCAACTGCAGCAATCTCTAGAGCCTTACTCGTGATAGAGCCTTCATTTAAAGCAGCCTTCTCTAAACTTAGAGAATATATACGCCGCGCGAAAGAAGGAAGCTGTAGGGAAGAGGACGAAAATATGTTAGTATTACCCTAGAACTCCCTCGCACGATAGGAGAACGAGTCCGAAATTAGTGGGAAGGCTTTACAGCTCTTTCATACAGTCTAGAAAACATCCCTCTAAAATGGAAAGACAAATGTCAAATAACAAGCCCTAAGCTTATGGAGACAATCAACAGTCAAATTTCCGAAGTATGGAGGAAGGAGTGCGGGCCGTTACTGACAGCTGGCCTCCGTTATACGAGTAGAATACAGGAAGACGGGTTCGCACGGGTTGGGACGGCTCGGCTGCGTGATGTGTGATTCTGTATACACGGCTTTCCCTTTTTGGAGTGGTGGGCGAGAACAAAATTGGGATAGACTGATTCAACAATTCCCAATCAGGGTTGGATTCTCGATCCAATTGCAGGGTCATAATAGCCCTCCACACTCTCTACTTGGAATTCCTGTACGGGGGCAACCTGTTTTGCCAACTCTGAATGCCAAGCTACAGAATCCCTCGCCTGACAACCCAGGCACGAGATCACGATTATAATGCACACCGCTTGCCACTCACAGTGTCCAATCGACCATATCATCACCGATTTGCCACGACTCAATCTCCGTCATATTTGGCCTTATCACATCAAATGCCTTCCTAGCGGCTGTCATTGTACTCGAAGCGTATGTCTGATACTCCGAGTCGACGATGGCACCCCTGATTTACCTTGCTTCGGGAACCTAGGACCACCGATAACTGCTGCCACAATATCCATCAATGCAACTACTCCGCCGATAATAATCCATTGCCCTCGAGACTTTCTTGGATACGTGAGATATACAGACTCTTGTTGGGAGTACCTTGATTTCGGCACAACCACAATCCCATAGTTGTAAGCCTGCGTAGCCTGCTTCCCAGACTTCGGAACCACTTGCTATCCTAAATCCACGGGATGCGGTTTCCGTGTCTGGATTGACTGTTGGATGGGATGAACTGCTTCCGATGTAGAGTAGCCGCCACCAGTACCGGCCATTTCGAAAACGAGAACAATGCTCAGCCTCCCGTTATCTTCAAGCAAACTTCAATTTTGTCCTACTCCTCGTTAGCACATCCAATAATCGTAGGTATGCGATCAAGTTGAGCATATTTTAAAGAAGTGTATAAGTTCCTAATGTATCGATGC
The DNA here is from genome assembly GCA_000827325.1 of Oidiodendron maius Zn. NCBI lineage: Eukaryota > Fungi > Ascomycota > Leotiomycetes > Myxotrichaceae > Oidiodendron > Oidiodendron maius. The sequence continues at coordinate 5,672,518 of KN832870.1, read as the reverse complement.
CATGGACAAAGGCTCCAAATTGGTTTGGAGCACATCCAAAGGTTAGTTTATTTTTTGTTGAGCTGGTATAAGGCTTCAAGCATATCTACACATGCGATACAGCTGCCTACTAGGCTGCCCACTGGTGCCTATAGGGTGACTAAGTGGGAGCCTATTTGGTGACTCAATTGAGTGTATAGTGTTGAGCATAAAAGGCTCTAGTTCTCCTGAATCTCTTCTTACTTTAGTTGTCTCTGCATCACTCAATATAACACTGAGTTTCACCTTGATTCCTGACTACGACCTGTGCACCTATGTGACCTCAGTTCAAGATTTTTTTAAATTTTTTTTTTTTTGCAAAGGTAGCATTGTACGGGTCGAGGGCATATAACCGACCAGCACATCGCAGGAGTATATCTCCCACCCGCAGCCATTACAGTAGGATTCGAAATGGTGATACAAAAACCGCAAGGCTGAGACGTGGAGGGCTGATCATGGACGGTTTAGTCGAAGAGGACCTAAAAAGGGGCCTTTCTGCAAGCTCATTGGATCGGCACAAGGGAGCGGTATGACAGGCCCCGACTGGGAAATAAAAATTTCGAATGCCATTTATCACGAGCTCGTGTTCTCGCTATGATGATTAGGCAACAATATCATATCTTGATCTTTCCTTCTCAACTCCCTTGGCCTCATTCAAGTCAAACCCATGGCTGAGGGTATTGCAGCACTGGGTTTAGCCTCCAGTATCTTCCAGGTCATTGATTTCGGATCAAAGTTCGCCACAACGGCCTGGAAGATACACAAAGCCGCCCGTAACAGCCTCGAAAGCCTCGATGAAGTGGCATCTCTGCGTGCCATTAATGTCAACCTTGGTGGTGTTTTGCGAGACATTCGCGCGCAATCAGGTCACGTTGACCCAGCGAGCGAGAGCAATCAAGGTATTGTCAACCTGGCGAAGGAGTGCGCAACACTTGTCGAAGAGTTGCTGCAGTCGCTCAATAAACTTGGTCTGGGAGATGTTGCGCGAAAGCGTGATGTCCTCCGCGCGGCATTCAAGTTGACGTGGAAAGGAGAGGAGATTCGCGCCCTCCAAACAAGACTTAATGACTTCAGGTCTCAGTTGACTCTAGGATTGCTTGTCTCTATGCGGTCAGTTTTCCGTTGAACTTCGTCAATCACTTCGATCATTCCGTCCTGATTCTTGTGATTAGATATTACGCCAGCCAATCCTTGACCCAGCAGGAAGCTATTCTCGAAAGTCTTCACACAGTCCAGGGAAAGACCCAAAGAACAGGAAACGCTATAAGCACTAGCACTGCTCCTTCAGACAGATTTGGGACTTCCGTCCTGAACTACGTCACTTCGAAGCTGAATTATAGGGACCAAGTCCAAGAAAGACGTCTTCTCAAGGCCGAAATGCTTCATGCCATATGTAGGGTCTCAGCAAGTCATCTGGAAATAGACTCCAGCCCTGTATATATATCTCTCTCAGAAGAGACCCGTAAGTGGTGCCTTGGCGTGTTACTCGCGGGTCTCCGCTACAGTGGAATGAAGGACAGGGAAGAAAGGATCTCAGAGGCACATCAGTCAACATTTCGATGGCTATTTAAGGATAGCAATGACAACAAATGGACGCACTTTAAAGACTGGCTAAAGTCGGATGATAAGTTATACTGGATTACTGGGAAAGCGGGCTCCGGGAAGTCTACTCTGATGAAGTATATTTGCTACCCGATCGAATCTGTGGAAGGACTCGATCCTGTGCCCCGATGTCACGAGTACTTGAAATCATGGACTGGTGATAAGCACCTCGTTATTGCATCGTTCTACTTCTGGAACTCAGGAATCCAAATGCAAATGACCCAGATGGGGCTGTTGAAGTCGCTTCTCTCCAAGATTCTGGAGCAATGTCCCGAGCTTGCACCATTGGCGTGTCCAAATCGATGGGAGGCTATCTGCTTGTTCGGTGATGATCCTGAGAGTTGGGGAGAGCAGGAGTTACGTGATACTTTACGCCGTGCGACCAAGAACATCAGCAAGTTTAATGCAATGGTCACCATTTTCGTGGACGGGCTGGATGAATTTCACGGCACGCCTGAAGAACTAATCTTGCTTTTTCAGGATATACTCGACTTCAAAAATGTCAAAATCTGTGTTGCCAGTAGACCCTGGGTAGAATTCCAGGACGCGTTCAAGCACAAACCCAGTCTCATGCTTGAATACTTAACCTACGACGATATTAAGAGTTTCGTTACCTCCAGGTTCAACAGTGAGCCATTATTCATCCAGCTTCGCCGGCGGGAGGAAGAGTTTGCAGACCAACTGATTGAGGACATCGTTTCCAAGGCTGCTGGGGTCTTTCTTTGGGTTGCCCTAGTCGTCTCGTCTCTTCTTGCTGGCATGAGCTTCGGTGACAGAGTTTCGGACCTGAAGAGGAGATTGGATCTTCTACCGCCTGATCTCTCAAAACTTTATGAGAGAATTCTTTCGAGCCTAGATCAGTTCTACCTCGAACATGCCGCTCAGCTCTTCTCCCTCGTGGGAGCCAGTTCTGTACCGATGAACTTGGTGCTTGCATCCTTTGCGGACGAAGACGACCCCGACTTTGCCTTGCATCGAGAGATTTCTCCTCTCTCTGAGAATGAGATCGTGTTCCGTATGGACACAATGCGCCGTCGCATTAATAGTCGATCCAAAGGCCTGCTTGAGGTCAAAGGCCTCGTATCAACTCCAGAAGGAGTCAGCTACGATTCCCAGAATCGCGAGCTGTGTACTGTTCAATATCTCCACAGAACGGTGAAAGACTACATCGAAAATATCGACGTCCAGAAAACCCTGAAGTCCGCCATGAGGTCTACGTTCGACCCTCATCTCAGGCTCTTGGCAGGTCACCTTGCCTATGTCAAGGGATTGGATGTTAACGGAGTCTCAGCTGAGAATTTGTGGGCTGATCACTTCAACCAATGCCTGAAGTCTGCTCGCGCTGTTTTACCGGACAGCATTCCTAAAATGGTCCTTCTGCTCGATGAATTGGACAAGGCCGGATCGATTATTATCCAAGCTCATAAAACAAAACAAGACAAAATGAGACCATTTCTTAGTCCACGGGCTATTTGGACAGATTTGAACCCGACCCTCAAATTGGGAAGGCTTCCTAAGTGGTCTGATAACTCATTGATTTCTCTCGCTGTTTTCTTTGGGATTGTAGGGTACGTTCGAGCCAGGGCAGAGCCCGGATGTCTCATTCAAAGGTCGATTATTGTATCCTCAGCCAACGACATGCCACGCTATGTTAAATGGCCCCTGTTGATGGATGCCATAATATTGGGAACCTACGACACGGGCACAGACACAGGGCGCCATCTGAATCTCCCAATGATTCAATGCTTGCTCGACAAAGGTGCTGATCCGAATTATATGGTTGGTGAGTCTCATGGTATACAGGAGACCTCGCCCTTGATAGAAGCTATATTAGAGTTAATGATAAGAAAGCCTTGGATGAGGCAGAGTCCTTGGATTGAAGCTTTCCGCCTGTTCTCTCGTGCTGGAAAGATAGACAACGACACTATTGATCGTGCTATCCGTATCTTCCTAGCTGCTAGGGGCTTAACGTGGCCCAAATCCGGTCTCAAAAACTTTATGCGTTGGAATAGAGTCAGAAAGACCATTCGCAAGGCTCTCCAAGATATTGCTCGCGGCAAAGATAGAGACATCTCGGTGTTAGAGAGAGAGATCAGAACTACGAATGTGTTTCTAGATAATTTTATTCTCGACGAGCTAAACTTCAGATACGTAGGTGCTGATACTGGTAAGCACTGGAGAAAACGAGATATGCGCTTACAGCGCCAATAAGATACGTTCGAGGTTCGAAAGTTCTAAAAACTCCCCTTTCTAAATGAGTTAGTATAAATTGGACCTAAGAGATAGAGGTATATGTCTTGAACTAGTCTAAGCTAGTAGTGGCAGCTAGCTAGGCAAGGTGTCTAGATAGGCTAGCAGCTAGGCCGGTAAAGTAGTATCATAAAAATAGAGCAGACTTTATGCTATAAATGCTGTATGACTTGTGTGACGGCGTTAGTACTTTAAAGTGCCCTACCAAGCTTGCCCATGAGCACTTGGGCATATGGTTAGATATGCATAGGCTTAAACTAGCTGCTTTATAGTAGCCGCACACTCGACTTCTAAAATGAATTTTCAGCCTTGTGCCGCCATCTCACAATAATTATATCAATTAGGCTCCCCTTTTGCGGCAATTCAAAGATGCGCTATGGCTAAAGTCTTCGTTATCATTAGAGCTATATCAGCGAAAATTTGACCCTACCGAAGAAGGAAATCGGATTTCTGCAACTTCTTGAATGAGACGAGGAAGCCATGGACCAGACGGGACATTGGAATGCTCTTTCAAATTTGCCTCAGTTCACCGGGGCTCTGAAATATGCCATTATTTAGTATGAGTGGCGCGACAGCTGCGCAGATCCGGTACTCAGCCAACTCATCAAAATTCTGATTGATGGCGTGCACACACACCTCACTCGCAACATTTTCTTCTCGCTGTTTCGCATCTTACCACGAGACAGAGACTTCACGCTTTTATGGGTTGATGCTCTATGTATTAATCCGAGTGGTTACGAGAAAGTCCCGTCAGATTGGCTTTATGATGCGGGATATATATACACAAAACTGCAACGATAGTCGTCGTATTGGTTAGTCCTGAAAGCTGACCGGAGTAGCGAGATCTTACCCTTTCAACGCTATTATTAACTTAACGTTGTTATTCCTTTCGATTGACTAGGCTATGTGCTATAACCGTAGGAAGGTTATAATACAGTAAATTATACAGTAAATTACAAGGGACACCCTATCTTAAAGGTGAACGATGTGTCACGTGACTAATTGCATGTGACTGGTCTTGGCAGGCGAAGATTACACCGAAGGTGGACGATCAGGACGATCGGGCTGATCGTTACGCACACTTATGACGTTACACCTGTCATATAACTGTCTAAGGCCTGTATTTCAGAGGGTCGGCCCTTCCTTTGGCGGTTTGGCCTCTGAGGGGGGCCAGAGATTAGTTGTGTACTGAATTCGTTACCTAGTCGTATTGTAGCCTTCGCGCCCGCTATGCGAAGGGCGTCTTTTTATGGCGAAACGGGACATCGCTACTACAACACCACCATCTAGCGTGTACTACCGTCGAAAGTTAGAAATGGCCATTACAGGAACCCGAGAGTCTATAGGAAGACTAAGACAATCATCATTAGCTCTATGACCATGATGGCGCTGAGATACGTGCATCGTCGCGCCTCCGATTGGTGCTTCCATCAACGAGATCATTGATCCTGGTCAGTGCGAAACCGGCCCCGCATATCTCTCACCTAATTACTACGGTACAATAACTCAGGCTGGGCGGGATGTCGCTCAACAAGCCTTGGAGGCTATTGGAAAGACGCGGTGGGATTTCTTCCACCCTCAGGCTCCTAACTTATTCGCCATGGTTTTGTCGAATTAGTTGTATGGATACCGAATGAACAAGCTGCCTCGACGAAACCTTGTCCATGGGTGCCTGGCAGCAATCTCCTCTTGCTGACGGAGTGTCGATAAGCTTGAAGCAGCGGAGATATGTATGAACGGTCCCGTGGGGCTCCCCACCCAGAAGACTAATCAGAGCACAGCCGCATGTTGTAGCTGCCCATTCGCTTGTGATAAGATGGTGGATTTGGCGATTGCTTGATGGCATCGAGTAACACCTACTACTAGGACCCTTGTACCAGCTGCGCCCTATCTTTCCCCACGACCATTATACCTTGCGCACACGACTCTGGCGTCTCCATTGTCCCATTAGCTCGGGGTTTTCCGCGCTTGATAAGGTTAGTGCTTGATAAGATCAGCGCTGGCTGCCAATTTCTTATATTTCTTATCTTTGGACGAGGACCGCTGATCGGCGACCTCCTCTCCCAATACAGTGTCCCCCCCCCCCCAGTGACGGTGTTTGGATGCCACAGCGGTGGCAAGCTGCTAACACCGTCACGGGGGGACCGTGTAATTGGCTCGCCATGGTTGACATTACCTTTTTCTCGCCTGTCCCTCAACCTCAAAATATATAAACAGGGTTCGATGTTGCTTCCTTATCTTCTCTTCCTTCGACCTCTCGCCCGCCGGGACTCGACACGATCGTCTACCACCACCACCCACCATGGCATCCGACCGTAGCAAATTATCCAACGACGAGAAGAATGTCTCCCCCGCCGCTTCCGCCGTCGAGCCGGAGCCGGTCGAGGCCGGTCACGTGTCCCTCCTCAAGAGACGCTTCCCCGGCTTCAACCTGGAGGTCCATCATGAGGAGAGCAGCTTTGCTGCCACAAGGGGAGCCTCCAATGCCGATTTCGACCCCATCCCTCCGTCCAAGCGCACCTGGAACTGGGGCGCGTATGTCGCCTACTGGATGGCCGACGCCTGGGCGGTCTCGAACTGGGAAGTTGGTGAGTCCCCTCGCGACGTGCTTCGTCTTGTGGAGTCGGAGCGCGCGGTGGTGTTGACGATTTGATGGCGCAGCTTCTTCCATGATCGCGGTCGGTCTCAGCTGGAAAATGGCAATCGGTGCCTGTGTCCTTGGCAACGCGATCATGGGTCTCGTCATTACGATCAATGGCAGAATGGGTGCCATTGTGAGTCGTGTCCTGCAAAACGCTGAGCGCAGCTTACTTGGAATAGCTTCACACTCCGTTCCCCGTTCTCGCGCGCATGCCATTTGGCTACTACTTCAGCTACTTCGTCGTCGTATCCCGCGGTGTCCTCGCCATTGTGTGGCTCGGGTGAGTTTGGGTCCGACCAATCACTCCCTCACTTCAGGAGGCTAACTGTACGCAGTGTCCAGACCACGACGGGCGGTCAATGCATGACCGTCTTGCTCACAGCCATCTGGCCTAGCTTTGCTAACATCCCCAACCACATACCCGCCAGTGAGGGCATCACCACGGCAGGAATGTGTGGCTTTGTGCTCTACTTCCTGCTTCAGATTCCCTTCCTATGCATACCTTACACCAAGGTCCAATTCTTCTTCGCCTTCAAGAGTGTTATTGCCCCGATCATTTTCTTAGCCGTGTTCGGTGACACGCTGCGCAGGGCCGGCGGCACCATCAGCAATAGTACGGTCATCACCCAAGGCAACACGGTGAGCGGGTCAGTCCTCACCTGGGCCTTTTTCGCCAGTAAGTGATGCTCTGTACCCCCATCATCCCTCGGTTCCCTCTAACGAGAGCCCCTCTTGCAGATCTCAACGGTGTCTTGGGCAACTACGCCACGTTGGGCCTGAACATCGCCGACTTTGCGAGATACGCCAACAAACCCAGCGCACAAAACGTCCAAGCCATCGTCATCCCGGTCATCTTTAGTGAGTTCCCCGCCGCAAATTCTCACGTCGATCTTGCTAATCATCTGGATCGACAGCTATTGTTGGACTGCTTGGCATCTTCACTGCCGCAGCCGCTCAGACGGCATATGGCCAAATCATCTGGAACCCCATCGTAATCATCGGCCTGTGGATGGAATCCGGGTCCCACGGCGGCCGTGCTGCTGCCGCCTTTGGTGCCATCGGCTTGATCATCGTCACCCTTGGTATCAACATCTCGGCCAACTCCATAAGCGCGGCCAACGACCTAATGTCCCTCTGCCCCAAGTACATCAACATCCGCCGTGGCCAGCTGCTTGCTGCTGTCATTGGTAGCTGGGGCTTTGTCCCGGTACGTCGGCCTGCCCTTTTGCAACGCTACCATTCCCCCCGCTAACCACAACCGCAGTGGAAAATCCTCGCATCGGCCGCAAAGTTTCTTGCTTTCCTCGGTGGCTACACCATTTTCCTGGGTCCCATGACATCCATTCTCATGACCGAGTTTGTCCCCCCCACAATCCCACAGCCCCCGCCTACCATGTCCGTATCCACTAATCCATTTTTGTCTCGTGCCACAGCTACTACATCGTCCGACGCGGTAACGTGTCCGTACCCGACATGTACAACTTCCATGGCATCTACCGCTACTCGCCCAAATTCGCTAGCAACTGGCGCGCCGTCACTGCCTTCTTCATCGGCTGCATCCCCCCACTCCCCGGCTTCGTCAACAACATCGTTGTAGCAGGCAATGGCACGACTGGCGTCTCCTTAGGCGGTCAACACCTGTGAGCCTCTTCTCTTCCCTCTCCCCGCAAGCAACTTGCTCGCAAAGAGCTTGCCGCTAGCCAATGTTGAACGTAACTTGACCGGAGCCACGCTAACATCTCAACTTGGGCAGTTTCAACATCGGCTATATCTACTCCTTCATCACCGCCGGCCTCTTCTACTGGGGCTTCAATCGATTTTTCCCGCACACCGAGTCCATCATGGACCACGCCGAGACAGGCGAGGATATCATTGCGGCCAACGACGCCAAAAATGTTGAGAAGCGCCGGGCGAGCCTGGCTGAGCGGAAGCAGAGTGTCGTTGCTAAGCTCTTCGAGGTTTAGGAGCCTAGCATAACTTCACTTGGGCACGATCTTTTAAAGCATTGAAGGGCTTCGGCTCGGCCCCTATAGAGTTATGAACGTAACGTGCCGGGGCGGGCGGAAGGCCATCTTTATTACTACCGTGCAGAATCGCGCACATGCTTTTAAAGAGATAGAGATAAATTTGTGTACGAGTAAATATATAACAGATACGAACATGCGTGGGAAAACAGCTCCTGACTATTATCGATAAAAGTGTATTCACCTACGCCGCTAAACGATCGTCGTCTACGGGATCTTCTCTGTGGTGTAATATATACGAGATTCGGTATTAAGTGACGTAGGAAGACTTTCTTAATGACGTCCACAGGGGTAAAGCCACCTGCACTAGTATTCTACGATACACCATTGCGCCTGGTTTAAGAGCCTCAATTCATAGCGTAACACAGAACCCCCATCATAGCACCACTGTAAAGCTTCTACCGACGTTGGGATTCATAGATCACCCTTATGCAAGCCTCAGAGTCCCACAGGACTACAAGGATGTCATTCTTGCTAAATAACCACCGAGTCGTGGACTCGAGGGACCAAAATCGGCTCCACAGAAACCTTGATAAGTGTAACAGTGGAGCGAGAACGATACCAGCACGCCAAATCACACTTACCCGCAGATCCTCCGGCCTTATAGTAACGTCCATCCCTGGGTAGCGAGAAATCCACCTTGCCGAGAAAATTTATGGGTACTTTGACTTTAAAGATCTCAAACTGTGCACACATCGATATCTCCCTATATTTTTTAGAGCAGTTGTATTGTATAGTCACTCTTAAACACTTCAAACTCTCGCACTTGAAAATTACGTTCGTATCGTCGCCCTCGCGTTTGATTTGCGGAAAGTCCCATTTTAAAGCGCAACAGAATTCTTTCACTACTGCCGTACCACCGAACTCTTATTACTCGTAATACTTATTAAAGGGTCTTATCCGGGCTTTAAAGCTTATTACTTCGCTAGGAAACTATTATTAGCCTTGTGGCTGCTATAGCACATAAATTCATACATGATTACCACGCTGATCTGTACCTTTAACCCAAGCAACAAACGATTTTTAGTTAGGACGAAATGACTTTGCACATCCCCTATTTTTATAGACTATGGGGTAGGCCTGTGGCTTGTATGGCTTAGTAGATATATATCATAGGGCAATATTTCTTGTCTCTAGTCTCTCATATAATACGCCGTCCAATTCATCTTAAAGAATAGCGTTAATGCTGATGTTACTATTGCATTATATAGTAGCCCTGCCCGCCTAAACTCATTGTAGAAAGTTGACGTGGAGAATGACTATACTTTAAACGAGCTTCTTCGTGATTAGGCCGTATCTACACCTTCTCACGTACTCCTTCCTCTGCCACAGTAAGTGATTCTATCTCTGCCTTCGCCGCCTTTTCTGCCTCCTTCTCCTGCTTTCTCTTCTCGATCGCCTTGTCAACAGCCTGCCGGTAGTATCCCCCGTCTAGGTCCCAGCCAAAGGCCGCTGAGATAAACACCGCAGCAAACAGCGCCAGCTCAGTCCACACCTTCCAGCACTCCCCAAGACATATGCCCGTGCGGCCTGCCCTGGTCTCGTAGAGCTTATCTAGTGCACAGTAGAACCACTTTATGACGCCCCATGCCACCGGGAAGCTAGTCAAGGACATGACCACCAGTATCAAGATAAACATTAGCCGCGATATGAACTCCCGGTATGTGCGGGACCAGATAACTCTCCAGATCTGAAGGCTCACGTAAACGAGAAGGGGGTGTAAGATGAAGTCGTAGCTCCTGATCCAGGAAGCGCAGAATGTGAGGATAGATGTGACATAGGTATTGTCGAGCTCTTCGAGGTACGTAAAGATCCCGCCATGGAAGGCGACCGCCCAGCAGAGGAACAGGAAGAAGACTTTTGCGTAGCGACGGAAGGAGGGTAGGCCGACCATTAGCCTAGGTAGCATAGTGCGGTAGTGAGACTTGCTACCTAGGGATAAGTCAAAGAAGACTATTAGTGATGTGCGTTCGAAACTGAACTGAAAGCTCAGAGAGGAGGAATTTCGAAGAGAGAGAGGGCGCTGGGGGTTCGGCCTTTTGTTTCTCCGTTCTTACAGTAAAATGGACCAGCGTCCCGTTAGGAGCTAAATCCGCCCACCTTTCCTCTTATAGAACCATTTACCAATAATATCCTGACATTTCGACCCATTATTATGTAATATTCTTAAGGCATCAACTTCCGTAAAGGCTAAATCTTGAAGCATATACAGTAGCCCTTTTTAACGCAAAGGTTTGAGGTTAGTGATTAGGATTAGTCTCGGGGGGGTTGGGGGTGTCTGACCCTCCATCTTTGTATATTTTCTAAAAGATAGGGTGTGTTTTAGTAGGCATTGAGGTTTAGGCAGCAGACGGGATTTAGCTGGTCCCTACTAAAAAATTAGTTTGTCCTTGAGTTTTTCCGCTTTAATCTTGACATTTAAGACAATTCTAAAACTTTTTATTGTGCTGAAATACTCTTCCGTTCCGCGTCTTTATTATAATACGTATACTTTTTATAAGCGTGGTTTAAGACAAGTTTGGGTTTCGGCTGGCAGTGCCGTTGTCGCATGCTGGGAACGTTTTGTCCACGATGCCGTATCCATCGATTACCACAGGGCATATGGAGAGTGCGAGAGTGGCAGTGGGCGCGAACCCGCTGGGTATGCTGCAATCAACGTTGGGGAATAGTGCGAGCTCTATTATAGGACAGCTTTGTACTTAGTTCGTTGCACTTATTTACGTATAACTAATGACTGGCACAGATCTTCTTAACCTAAGATATTTTTCCCTTTCTTCCCTTTTTTCCTCCCTCGTCTTATAGAGTACTAGAGGCGGGGGAGAGGAAAACGAAGTGACAGAAGCACTAAATGGCAGCCACTCCCTATAATCTAAATCGACAACTCCAATCTCCGCTAGGGTACTGTCGCTGTCGCTGTTGCCGTCATCCGACGGAGTATCGACAGCCAGTTCGAGTATCAAATGTTCCCTTGGAGTAGTCGTCGAACTGGTTTTCCGGACCCTAGCGACTAACCACGCGTCGTCGCTGGCGCTGCCTATTCGCATCCGACAGAGATCTTGTTTCCGTCTTGGATTATCCGTCTTGCCCTTGCATTCGTAGAGCAGATCTGCTAGTTTCGATTGTGTTTGGGGTTGGGCCAAATGTAAAAATTCTATCGTCGTCAGGGTGCGAAGGATATTGCAGCACGGAACACCATAAAGCATAGAGAAGACAATTGCCCCGCTTCTTGTTGTGGAGTCGTTATTAGAATAATGAAAGATGAGGGTGCAGCAAGGACAGTAGAAGGGGTCGGCAACGCCAGTTAAATGTGGATCAAAATCTTCCACCAAGTTCTGGCTCAGAACCTTCATAAATTGGACTGAGAAACGTCGCATCTTATCCATCACGTTCGAAGGAGCTTCGATCCTCCAGGAGAACGTTCCATGGAAATTATGCTGGGGTATATTCCAGGAAGCCACATTGATCTCAGTAAATCTGAAGCTCGGTATGTCTTCGCTCGTTATAGGTTCTAGCTCTCCAAAAAGTTTGCCTTTGGTATGTGGTACGAGAGCGTCATCGAAGTGTAAGTCTCGTTTAATGTATGTATGAGAGTCACTATCAAGGGGTGAAAGACGTATGCAAAGAAAAGTTCCAGGTTTGCTGCGCACCGAGCATATTAGTGCAAAGAATACTTGATCGATCCCACCGTCCAGGAAGATTGTACCGCGTTCCAGAATGGGAAGCGTGATTGAAAGTCCTCGCGGAGTCATGGACGGGGCCGGGCGAGCGGTAGGGAATTTGGCCAGCCCAAAGTCTTCTGCCCTCAGATTGACCAGGTCTGAGAATCTAAAGCCTGAGTTTCTAAAGCGTGAGAATCTATAGTGTGTCGAGTCCTCATCGAAATCAGACGGCGATTCAGCAAAAATGGACCGAAAAGTTCTTAGACTGAAATACTTTTCGGACGCGGACCATGCAAATAGTGAATAGTCTTCATTGCGTTTCAAGATCTCCTCCTGGAGTCTTTGGAACGCTCGAAGACCTTCTCCGTAGAGCATAGGCATGTTAACGTCAAAAAGCCCCATCAGACAGTATGCACGGTCTTCTAGGCGTGTGGTATTTCTTCGCGAAGCCCAAGACATGCGCACCGCAACACTGTAATCCTGCAGCGCTTTAGAAGCAGTCAGCATCGGAACCGGGATTCGCGTAAGTGCCGAGATCACCATTTGGAGGCTCATTCGCGTGCCAAAGCGGACCCAATGGGTATCGTAGAACTCGACAACTGGCGGTGCAATCAACTCTTGCAAAGTCCACCCTCTTGTGAACCATTTGCACGGTTTCAATCGATCTCCTAGCTGCTCAGCAGCCAATGCGTCGCCGTCCCACCACTTCACATCAGGACGAAGAAGCGAAAAATCTTCTAAGTAGACGTAGCAGAGGACGGCCTCTTTGTACCATCGGAACATCGAATTGATAGCCTCCGAAAGCTCGGCGCTGCTTGTCTTATCGATGCAGCAAGTGTCAACCCAAACATAGCCGAAGCCCTCTTTTCTCGCTTGTACGCAGCACTGCTTGATCTTGTTGTTCAAAACGCCATTCTGGAACTGTTGGAACGAGATCTCGTTCTCGCCCCAAGTATGTGACAAGATGACATACTGGGGAATGGTCCTGTCGAAGAATTCATCGAGAGCGAGCGTTTCGGTGTTGATCAATCGCATTTTCTGGAGAAACCCTGGCGGTGGATAGCAGACACCTCAATCCGAAGGAAGCTAACCGTAAATTTGCAGGCTCAGGTCGTTTGTCGTTCAGCTGCCTAAGCCTACGATATAAGGCACACATGTATACTAGTTTTAGCGCATTAGAGCCTTTTAGGATTAGTTCATTCGGGAGTAATACAGTAGATATACTAATCCTAAGAAGTAAATAGAAGTAAAAGATTCGGTTTATTTCATCTCCATTAATAGACTTATCTAATAAAGAGTAAATTGTACTCAAGGATAACCTAGCTCGGATTTTTGTCTGTTCGGAACTGCGCGTCATTCGAAGATTATAGCGTCGTTGTAACTAATAGCACAGTTTGGTATATATTGAACCCCTCTACCACCACCTCTATGATCTTAGTCTCTATGACTTTCAATATCGTCCTCATCGTTAGTCTTAGACGCCTCAGTCACAATAATAAGTAATAATGGAATAACCACTTGTGCAAACTCCGCAACCCAGAGAAAGACTATTGAAGCTAGTGGAACGGCAGAGTATAGACCTAAACCTAGCACACTCGACATGAAGCTTCCGGCTAGACAGAACCAAAGCCAAGACTGATAGGGCAAGCCTTCCGACCGGTTATGAACAGCTGTAGCAATAATCAGATAAATTGATAGATTGGACAATATGGATTGAGATAGGTCTCCTAGGAAGTAAGAATCGGAGGTAAGAATAAGTTCGCCCGACGTTGCAGGCTGCGAATTGGCGAGAATGGCGGACCAGGCAATGAAGAACACACTCAAGGCAACGAATGAGAGCGACATGATGAGTACCGTTTCTTTTTTAACGAACCATGGCAAGAGCCTTTTGGCCTTGGATCTTATCTTAGACTTCTCGAAACGATTCCTAACAAGCTCAATTACCGATTGCAAGTATGGGGGACTAGGTATGCGTGGTGTCACTCCGAATCAATGACTCCATGTTTGACGTTGGAGTGACTAAATTGTTAGTGAAGATCTATAATTACGGATCCAGCGCTTACTGTTCTCTCTATTGACAAGAGAAGTTTCAACGGCCACAAGGTTATGCTCGCTGATTGACGCGGAGGTTGCCTGAGGAATTCGTCTCCTGACACCTATTAATGATATTAGCAATATTGTCAAACAGTATGAAGGCCCGTTTGGGATATTAACCGCCCGATTCCACCTTTCTATGATTAGCGGATGGAAGTATGTCCGAAGAAAGGTCTTTCTCGCTTCTTTCTAAAGTTTTGCATAAAATTTCGAGAGAAATCTTCAATTTCCGTACTCTTTCATAAATAGCATCATCAAGACCAGCTGCTGGTGCTGAATTGTCTTCTTCTTCCATGCTGGTCCAGATGTTCGTCCCAATGCCACGTCCGCACTTCATTACGACCTCTAACCTCGCGAGACACTTGGTTAAATCTGCTATTCGCCAGGAGAGAGATACTCGATTCGAAAATGAAGACTTGATTTCATTTTCCAGTTCACCAAGCTCTGTTGCCCACCATAGTTCCATTTCCTCAGACAAAAGATACTTATAGGCCTTCATTTCTTGTGGCATATGCCACACTTTGACCTTTGCAAGAGCCTCCAAGTCCGTTCCACAGAGCGCCTTGTCCACGGCGTAGCAAGCTTCAAGAAAGAGCAAAATTGCATAACCAGCGATTGGATACCCTCTAATTAGCAGTCTAATGTCAACATCTTCACCAGCTGCCAACGCTATGACAGGCCAATCAGGCGCCTTGGTGCCAGGGTATTTGAGGTCGCACCATTCGTACCATTGCGTGACAAGGTCAATCCTTTTGAAGGCATCGGCTGCATCCATTCCTTCAAACGTATCCTCTCCGTAAACCCACATGATATCTTCTATCTCGGAGGTTTTGGGACTTATCAATTGATCGTTATCTGTTCCAGAGTCTTCCTCATCGGAGAGGGAGATATTTGTGTCTGGCATAATGGAACTCAATGTAAAGTCTTCTATTTAAAAACAAGAATTATTAATGATGAAAGAATATGCACAGTCATTGAGAGAATTTATATCCTCCAAAGTGTCTGGCATTGTCACGCGACATCTCGATGCAAGCATAAAACAGAAGTCGTCTCAGAGCTGTTGACCTCGCGCGGCTATGCGCTGCCAGAGGCGACCTACTAGTTTGGTGTGGTTGGTAGAGTGTCTCGGCCCTGGGTTTACAAGCCGGAAAACGAACCCTAACTCTATGAGGCGAGATAAACACCAATTAAATACTACCTACCGATAGAAGAGTCGAAAATCGACCCGTGTGTGAGACCCTTGTCAGGGTTTCACAAACGGTCACTCAGCAACCATCGAAAGTGCCAGTCGTTTTCTTCTAATTTTAACTCACTTCCACTGGGGCGGCTAAATGTGCCTCAGTAACAGCAAATATAACTAGTAATAGATATGAAGCTATTAGATTCTCGCAATTCTATTGGTCAGAATCCCAAGGGACTATCAGCTAGGACCTCCGCCTGTTCTGCTTGTTCTTGTCCTGCTTGCTATCACTAACCCTATAAACAACAGTCTTTTCCTTGCTTACACTCTAATCGAAATCACAACTTTTTCGAGATCTGTGTATTAACCACAGAATGTTAGTCAATTTTGGCTTAGGCACATTTAGGACCGGATACTTTTCTGTCCTAAGCCCACGACACAGTATTCATCCAGTTTTGACCTAGTTTAAAGTACCGTAAAATAATATGTGGCTATTTAGATTCCTCTATTTTTATTGGATTATAATCTAACCTTCGTATAGCCTGCCCTCACGCCTCTTGCCACGGCTATTTTAAATCGGCGAGAGTGGCAGGCAGGTTCCCTCTTGCAAAAAGGCGGGGGTTGGGCCTCTCGCCCCCAAGCCTCCCGCCACGCTCCGTCCCGCTATTGGACTGCAAACCCAAATATCTCCAATACGGGAGGTGTATTTGGGATTGGCCGCCTTTTTTCTCGCGACAAGCCATCTTCAATACCCCAGCAAATCCTAATGCTACGAGAGGCCCTCCCTTTTGGCAACAAACCGATTTAAACATTGTCAAAACATGTTTCTCTTTTTGTTCTCACTCCCGTCTTGCCCATCCTCGACCACAGGCATTGCATTCTAGTCTTTGTCGCCGCTTTGTGAGTCAGCTGTCTGTGGTAAGTATGGGCAATTCCAGCCCTCCCACAAACCCTGGCTCACTTGAAAATTTTATGGGATGCCCCGATTGGGACTTCGACGACAATTTTGATTTTGACCAAGAGACGTCCTCTGAAAGGTTGGCCGACCCTCTACCAGACCAATACCACAATGGTTTCTCCTGGCCTGGAGAAAAATGGGACGAGCCCAGCAGTGATTGCTTTGCACTCTCGGGAAGCTTGCGCCTGCCACACGACTTGAACGGTACATCAGCCCTGCTGCCACAGGAACGTCCAGGGGATAAGTGCACACGAACTATATTGGATGGAAAATGTAGCTGTATTCCATGCAGCAAAAAGGCTATGGACAAAGAATTGCAAGAACTCGTTAGCCACAACATTCCCGATGCCCCGCATGTATTTGCATTTCATATGCCGCCAGACGGACCATCGGAGTTGGCAGAGCAATCTTTTTCTAATGATACATCACTGCTTTATCCAGCTACAAAAAATGTACAAACCCATATCGGCCACCTCAGTCATGGAATATCGAGAAACATTGTAGGCAAGAGAAAGAGGACCCGAGAAAATAGCCAAGTTTCAAAAATGATGGCACTAATGAAGGAGGTATTGGAAGCTCAAGGGCCTCTTGCACCAGAACTACGAGATAAAATACGACACACGGTAAATGTTGAGGAGCTATCGCATCATCACGGCCGGGCCACACTTTCACCTCATCAATGGCAAGAGACAGGCTTTGCAGAGTCCAGTTCTCACTCCCTTGCCTCATCCATCGGGGCACGCTGTGAAGCAAATGAGCTTCAACTCCATCACCAGAACATGAAGCTTAAGGACTTCACTGCCACTAGCACCCCTGATCCAACTATGGGAAATTTGATGGCTGAGCATATTCCGTCAGATGTCGGCCACGTGTCTACTTCGCAACCTCAGCCTGCAGCTTCCGTGATATCCAGCATATCTGCGCAGGGTTATCGTTCTATGATGATGAATCCTAATTTTCCTAGATCGCATAGGATCAGGAGCTCCAATGGCATCTTGTATCAATGTACATTTAAATGCTGTAATCAGGCATTTTCATCAAGATCCGACTGGAAGAGGCACGAAGAGTCTGTTCATAAGCAGCGCTACATGTGCATGGAATGTGGCGTAGGCCTAGAAGACCCTCGTGGGGGGTATGCCTGTGGGCTGTGTTTAGCTTTTCCTTTTTCTAACCTAGACTCTGTCAAGGTGCATACAGTACGATGCGAAGATGCGCAAAAAGTTGGCAAGTCTTTCACGAGGAAAGACAATTTGCGCAATCATCTGAGAATTGACCATGGTCAAGAGATATTCAGTGAAGACGCCTTTGACTGGGTTTTTGAAGTCGACAGCGATTGGCCTCGACAATGTGGCTTTTGCGGAGATGCCTTGAATGATGTATGTATAACTCAGAGACTTATTTTAATTTCTCTATTTTTACCATATTCGATTGTTACAGGCCCAGTTTACTCATCTGGAGGTATTACCTCTGCTGCCGAGCTATGGTCTAAGCAGAAGCATTTATTATATTTCTCGATGGCGTTTATTTATTATTGCTAACAGCGCCATTCTCTAGTGGGAACTGAGAGCAAATCACATTGAGCTTCATTTCATGAACGGAGAAAGAATGTCAACGTGGAAAATCCCTTTTCAAAAGCCAGTGGATAAAAATAACCTAAGCAATAATGATGAACACGATGATGAAAGCGACGATGATAGTGATGACTATGACGATGATAACGATGACCATGACCATGACTACAACATTGGCGATGGCGATAATGATGAAGATGACGATGACAATGACGGTGACGGTGACGGTGACCATGGCTACCATAATGATGATAAGGAACGTCAAAATTCTAACATGAGCGGTGCAATCCCAGATTCTAGTCAATTATATCATCATGTTGCAAGGAGCTTAAGGAACGAGATGACGGCGTCCCAGATGTTGTGGAACAGCACAAGTTGTACACAACGGCCAAGACACGAGCTGGACGAAACGCACACTAGCTACTGCAATTCCAACCATGGAGATAATGAATGCGGGTCTACCTCCTCTATGTCTACCATTCGACATCTGAAAGATCAAGCTGTATTGCTAAATGTACCATATTTTGCGACAACAGCTACGGACCATACGACTAATTACACCTTCTCAGCTTTAGAGTTTTATCTGTCAAATACAGAGCAGCATGAGCTTCTCGCGCTAGGCCTTAGTCGGCAACCTCTGAATATTATTATTGGAAAAAGGAAAGATCCAGAAGTCTCAGTATCATCGCTTAAGAGCTGGGAAAGCATCATAATTCGAAATACTCAACCGTTTTCACCTCGGAATGAACAAATATCAACCTTAAAGCCCCCTAGGATATTCGATGAAGTCGACTCATCAACCCTCTCACCAACCTCTGCTGCAATTCCCAAGCATTCTGTCAATCCTCAAATTTCTGACGGGGATTGTTGCGTCTCTCAAACCAGTTTCCTAAGTCAAGTGCTTCGAGCAACATCGCGGGATGAAATTCGTATGCTAGGCGATCCTGCTATCAAATATCCGTCCTTGTCCCAACGAATTCCATCAGTTAGCATGGCATCCAGCCGATCTGTGCACTCGCTAGCCGAATCTCTTGATCATGAGAGTAGTAGGTCTTCAACGACCAGTTCCATGACAATGTCTTCTTTTCAGTCCCAAGCCGCGAATCAACTGTTGAGAATGACTGAAAATAATAGCGGCAACCTTTCCTGCGAATTCTTATTCTTTGGGTGTGAAGAGAAATTTCATGTGTCTCAACTTGAATCTTGGATAGCACATAGTATATGGCACTTTAGTGGTAATCTCCCTCCGAAAGCAATTTGCATCTTTTGCGATGACAAAAACACAACCTTTGAAGACCAGTCTGATTTACTGTCAAATTGGCGGAATAGGATGATCCATATTAGTACACATCAGCAGATGTTCTCTCAGTCCTTCTCTCTTCTCGACCACGCTAGGCCAGATTATTTTGTCCTCGATCACATGCTGCACAATGATTTGCTCAGTTTTGGCACATATAATGCTCTAACTGAGTACACGGAACGTCCAGCCTGTGGTTATTTGGTACCACTCGGTCATGAGACACAAGAAATGAGATTAAAAAGGGAGCGGGATTCATGGAACATCGGTAACCTGGCGAAAGAAAACCAGTTTATGAAAAAGCAAAAGGACAAGCGCAAAGAGATTCAGCTACACCATAACGCACCGCGAGAGACAGAGCATAACAGCATTGATGACTGCAATGGGTATAGCTGCATTAACTTCCAAATTGAATCAGCCCAGGTGGTGCTACCAGCACGCCCGAAGCACCAAGTGGCAGGAAAGTTTGTGGAAGGGGACTATGGCAGGGAAATTCGAGGCCGCATGAGAAAACGGACCGTCGTAATACATCAATCTAATAGCCTCGGAGACAAGGATCAACTCAAATCTTCTAATGAGGCCCCAGAACAAGTGGGCGTCATGCTGGCCGTATGCGGTGAATCAAATTCGGATCATGAAGAAGCCACCTATCAGAGTAAAGATGATTCTAGTCAGACTAATGCAGAATTGCCTTTATTGATAACGGACTTACCAACTCAAAGCAATTTCAGCTGTTCAGGTATCTCTGGGACAACGTCCAAGGAATTACAACCAGTCCCGAATCGCGGTCGACTCCTTGGTGATGTTGACTCTCCATATATAGCCAATTTGACTCGTTCTTCTCAACCGTCAAGGAGTCAATCGATAGGAATCTCAAATTCTTCTTTTCAAAAGGATGAAGCAGTTGGTTATTCACTCTCTCAAACGGAAATAAAAGACGATCATTATCCAGTGCCATATTCAGACCCGAGTCCGTCATTCAATGGCGGCTTGGTCACCGGGGAAAAGACATTCCAAACCGTAAGATCATACATAGATCATGGCGCCCCTAAGAAGGAAAAATATCGAACTCCAGATAGCGGTAATATCATTTCAGCCTATGCTGTTTCACTGTGTCGCTAATTCAAATTCTTACAGCTCTCAAATTTATCTCAGCCACCTCACGCGGTGCTGTAGTAACCGTCAATCATCTCCAAGGATCTTACAACGCTTCTGAGCCGCGTTCTTCAGATGCCACAAGATCAGAGAAGGCCACAAGGTCAGGGAAGGTTCAAAGTAACTCGCATATATGCAAGCTGCGCGGTGCCATTTCACCGCAAAATCGTCAAAAACAACCCCCCAATTTATATCAATAACGATAGCAACTAAAAGCTTTAAACTCGAGATATGAAGTTTCCTAGGTGCCGCAATAATTATGAGCTAAATTTCAAGATTTCCAATATCGAGAAACACCTAAATATAAAATTTTAGGGCTAAAAAGAGGCATTTTAAGAAATTCTAGCTTTTTAGCTAAGTAATCAATTTATATAGCCTATAAATTAAGTCAGGTATTTCTAGACTATAGATTAATATATAGGTATATTATATAAAGTAATACGTGTTATTGTTATTGATAAAATAGGGGAGTTGGTTTTGACGGTTTTGCGGTAAAATGGCACCGCGCAGCTCGCTTATAAAATACGTTAAATTTAAGGGCAAGAAAATCCCCGGTAGGGATGTAGAGACGATCCATCGGGCAGTGAGGATTTTGACTTAGACTTATGTAGGAGAGAGAACGTTACACTACACCTATTAATTCGAGAGATTGCCACGTATTCAGAGCAATTCTTGCTGGAAGGCGCTATAGATTATGCTTTCAAAACCTGAGTGGTCTTCGCTAATATGTGAAGATATTGCGGCGTAAGTAAATGTGTGCCATGTTGTTTGCTACTGACCGCTAAATTCATGCAATTGGCGTCAAACTTATCTGACTGCCCAAGATACGAGAAGCAATTCTTGTGTTCCCACCATCGCGTTCCATGATAGGGAAATTGATATATAATGTATACAAATCTCAGCAGGTCGCTAGGCCCATTTCATCTCTCGAAGATACTATCGCCAGCGCAATGATTGGTTATGATGTAATCAGCTCGTCTTAACTACGGAACCAAAACATACATAGCTGAATCAAGACCTGTCGGTAAGCTGATCGCGCAATCCCTCTGGCCATCAAACTACAACATTAATGCTACAGGGAACATACGGCCTACGCGTTCGATTTCAACACAGATCGTTTATTCATTACCGATAGTCGTTCTATATCAAACTATGGATTTCGGCTCAGATAGCGTAAAGGTTACTCAGAATAGCACAATTGTTATATCCACGTGAAGAGACGTAGAATAGACGTAATAGGCCACAATAGAGCTGTTATTTCTGTGTATAGGTGAATTATACTGTAGACAATTTGGTGAGGATTACGTCTGCTCTAAAGACGCTATAGGCTGCTTCCCAATGCCGAAAACGTAGGTGCTGTTGGGCTGTCAAGGCAGATATTGAGATTCGCAAGACCTATGTGAGCTTACACCGAGAATGCATTAGCAGACGTTTAAATATATTTTCACAAGATTCTCAAAATCTTGTGACCATAAATTCATTAGAATTTCGGAAGTAGCAAACTTCTATACATCAATGGTTCCTTAACTTAGGATTTAGTATCATCCTGTATTATACGTAGAAATCATGCGAGATTTTAAGGCGCAGCATTATCATGCTTTCATAGAATTTATAATTCCACGAATGCCAGCGAACTCAAGCTCAGCCATAGTTTCCTCCCAAACCCGCTCTGTCACCACCTTTCCCTCGGATGTGTATAAGAAAGCAGCAAAGCTGTGTACTCCTGTCAGTAACGGACCACATTATATTATGATCATTAGGGTGAGGGAAATATCTTACGGGTGGATCTCCCAACTCATTATAAAACACCCATGTGATTCTTTTCCCTTGTTCACTATGGCGTCAACGAAACACGAGGCCCCCACCCTCTTGGTTCTGCCAGCCATAGCATTAAAAATCTTGAGAACAACCCTTAGTGCGCCTTTAACGTCCCGTGCTAATTCTGTGCCCTTGACCGCAGCAGGGTCAGCGAGATTAACGATAACGTCGTCCGACGAGACGCAGTCGACAAGCTTCCAGAGGAACATCTGCGCTAGCAACTTGGAGGAGTTATAGTGTTCTCGGGGATCAAAATTCTCTGGTTTATCAAAGGATGGTAGCAATGGGACTGAATCTCGATTAGGAAACTTGGCTGCCAAAGTCAAGGCCGCACTGGCAATTGTTATGTGGGCAGGTTCGCGCCCCGGTAGCCGCTTTTCTTTCAGGACCGGTAGAAGAAGACTGGCGAGCAGAACGGTTGAAAGATAGTTGACCTGTATAGCTTCTTCGTGGCCAGTACTTTTTACAGTATTGAAAGTAAGCCTGGCTATACCAGCATTAAGGAGCACAATATCAATGCGAGATAGTTCGCTCTTGACTCGGTCTGCAAAAGCCTGTATCGAATCGTATGAGCACATATCCAGTTCCCAAACCTCAACTTTGGCCTTGCCGTATAACTGGCGGAAATTGGCGGCAGCTGTTTCACCTTTTGGGAGGGATCGTACAGCTAGAATGAGATGAGATAACTTAAGGTCCAGAAGTTGAGTAGCGGTTTCATAACCCAGGCCAGTATTGCCTCCCGTGACGATGGCCGTCATGTCAGACAAATTTGTTTGAGGAGCAGGCCATTGCGGCTTGGCACGGAATTGGTTGTGCCAAAAAACATTAGGGAAGAATGGAGTCGTTGACGGCTCAAGATTCTTCGAGTCGGCCATCGCGAGAGTCCAGAATCCGCTTCAGCAATGTGTGAGAGGAAAGAACAGAACTAAAAGTACCAGTTTCACACAAATATCAAGTAGATAGGAAGGCCTTATTATACCTCTTTAAGGTCGTGGAAATTATACAGGATTCCATTTCTAATTATGCAATCTTACCTACTAGCATCCATGATGGCGAGATGATGAACGGAAGATTGTACGCTGCTTTAGGATAAGCCAGTCGATTTAACTCTATTCTGGAAAAGGAATACAATCTCGCGCTGTACGTTAAATGATGTAGACTCTAATGTCTGCTGCACATCTATTGGGTCGGGGATATGGGTATGGGGATAAGAGAACTGCTAGGCCCAAATCGGCATACAGTCTCGGTACTTTTGACCTTGAGCAACATCACACTATGAGCAATGCTCCTGGGATTATTCCCCTCATCGTCCTCTACCGTCTACTCTTTTGCTTCACCCATCACTATTTCCATCTTTAGCCATCCATCTGCAACGGTCATGCTTAGGCAAAACATCGGCTATAGCACCCTGCTCGTAACCTCATGGTCCTGACATTATATTCTGTTTCCGGCTCGTAGGGCAAACATGGCCGCTAGCAAACCTTCAGGTGAGCAAGTCTCTAGGCAGTGTATAAACGATGCTTTAAATCTATAGATCTGAGTCTTACATAATTTTTTTTTTCCAACTGCAGAGTTACCTTTTCTCACGACAACTGGCGCGGAGAAGCCCAATCCAAAGTTACGAAAGTTCATCCGCAGCCATGTCATGCTAGGGAAGAATCGTGGGAAGACTCTCCCCCCTCGGAAGAAAATTCAAAAGGACGTGCAAAGCAGGTCTGCCTCGATATCAGAAGCATCATCCGCAAGCCAACCCGGCTCTGAGGACACATCGACATCCCCTGCAACTGCGTCTCAGCCTATCTTTCCGATTGCAGTTCCCCCCAAATTCGGGTCGGATGCGTCCACAATCGGCATCATTGACACTGTTGAGCCTGAGGCGATTGAGATTGTACTGCGTTGTGAGTATTGTAGACCACATATGTTTGCGCCGTCAGGTGGCTCACACAATGATCAACTAGTCTCTTCTATTGCGAAGCAGATTCTCTTCTGCCTCGAATCATGCATCCTCTTTGAGAGGAGAGCCGAGGAATGGATAGCGCCCATGGCTGTTGATTCTGCCTACCTTCACTCCAGAATATTCTCCTCACAATACTTTTTTGATGCGATACTGCCTCGAAAACCCTCCACTTCTAGTGCGCTCACCTCGTCGCATTATCTGAAGACGATCAGGCTTCTTCGCGATAGACTGGAACATGACAGCGATCAAGTAAGGCTTTCCAACACCACAGCAGCTGCTGTGTTGAGCCTTGCCTGCCATGCACATATAGCAGGAGATTCCAAATCCGCTAGACATCACCTGGATGGCCTGCGGAGAATAGTCAATCTGAGGGGTGGCATTGCGACGTTCAGAGAAAATTCAAAGCTGTTGGTTGAAATTTTGAGGTTCTCTCCCCTAGTTGTAATATATAGCTTTGTATTTGAGGAGATCCTAATTGTAACAGGTGCGACATAGGCATGGTACTTCACAGCGGCTCAAAGCCTGCGTTCTTCAACAACTCTTCAAGGGCGGGGAACTTCCCACCGTATCCAAATCTGACACCGTTCCTTGAGTTACGGGGGCATTCGGCAGCCGACAAATACCATACTCCAGCCATATATTTAGATGGTATAGATAAAGAACTAGCTCAAACATGGAGGGTAATATCTGAGTTTTGCGCCGTGATCAATTTTGCTGTCCAATCTGAACAACGAATCTCCACAGAAACTTTCCTGGACACAATGGCCTCCGTCATATATCGCCTCTTGGACATGCGCTTTGATGCGAATTCCAAAAATGAAGCAATTCGGCTCAGTCTGCTCGCCTTCTCAAGCAGCATCTTCCTTCATTGGAAACGCTTCGGCATGTCCTATCCTCACTTAGTATCTGTATACAAGGACTGCTTGGCTAGAATGACACTCTCAGAAATACCTCCGCAGCTCCTGCTCTGGATATTAGTAGTCGGGGCTATATCGATACTTGATGCCGCTAATATAGAGTGGCTGAACCCTGTATTACTTACCAACATCGACATATGCGAGATTGAATCTTGGAATACGATGCAGGATCTGTTAAAATCGTTTATATGGATCGGTCTCATACACGACAAGCCCGGAAAAGAAGTTTTCGACACTGCACTTTCTTATCGGCGCAACAGTCCCCCATAGTTTCTCACCGTTGTAGTGGACTGGGGGGGCGAGTGGGTCTTGGGACCTTGGCAACTGATTTTCTGTTCGATTGGGCAGCAAGAATCATGTAATACATGAGTATGCTAATTGTCTGCCTTTATTTTCACAGTTGTATATGCTACAAGCACTAATAGTGATAGTGCAAAGCAAATTTTATGTCAGGACTCTGGAGGGGTTCGTGGGTCGTTGCTCAGATACATGCTCATGTGTGAGCATCAGTACTCCCCGTTTCCTGTTGGAGGAAACAAATTATCCCAGGTCAATTAGTCAGACTTGGCATAGGACAGCTATCATAAGCACCAATAGCACATAGAAAGCCAATTAAATGCTCTACTTTGATCTCTTCACTAAGTCAGGACATTATTCTACTGTATGATTGCTGTAGCTTGAGCCATCATATCAGGATCCGTAAGTAATTCCACTGCAATATATGCCAAGGCCCTAGCGACCTTCTCTGTTTGGCTGTACGCGTAATCCATCCCCGCAGCAGTTCGGAAGGCCGGTTCGTGAGGGAACGGACACTCCGCCGCATCCGGCGCGCAGATGTTGAAATTCGGAAAGAAGACAACCTTGGAGGTACTGATCAAATCGCGTGATTCGCTGTCTAAGACTGGTATCTGGACAAAGCTGGCATCAGATGCAGCTGGCGCTATAGTGGACAGACCCCAAGTTTCATTAAAATCAGGCGTCGCCATGAGGTTGATAAAAAGGTCTGGAATATAAGGAGTGACTTCGAGGGCTGGATACGCTAGATCCCATGTTATACTTGTAGCAAGTTCTTGGACTGCTGACGCAACAAAATTTTGAACGGTTGATATGTCTAGAGTATATCGGGTACGGCAAGAGACTGTGATATCGAGTTCAGTATCCGTGTTGTTGCCGGGAAGGAAGAATGCGATATCATTACTCAAGGCCGTCAACGAGCGAAAGGTCTCGATGGATAGAGTGAGAGGTCCTTTCGTGGATTCGGATGCATGGCCGCCTGGGCCGGTATAGTTGACAGCAACTCCACCCGGGACTGTCCTTACTGTATAATTAACTGCAGAATATCCAGCATCAGCAGCTTTAATTGAAGCTACTGTTTGCTGAACAGTAGCGAGAGAAACATTCGTCATTCCAAGGTCGATCTCGGTTTGCACGATGTTTTCGCTAAATAGCCCAACATCCTCGACAGGATTGTCGGTAGACTGGGTCCCTGGGAGACCGGCGGTACCAAGGTCTATGATTATGAGTAGTTCTTGATAGGCTTTGTAGACTGCCTCGGAATGCGTAGCACCATTCAATCGAATACGGCCATTGATCCGAGCTTGCATCGGCTGGACAGAGTTGAACGGAGCCGGGTGTGCAGCAAACCATACGTCGACACCATCAAATGCGCCTGCTTCTTGAAGGCGATTCTTCCCCGCAGTGTTCTCTTCATCCGGCGTTCCTTGAACCACAAGATGAACTGGGAGATCCAAGTCCACTATGGCTTGACGAACCATGGAAGCAGAGGCAAGCCCGTTCAATAATATATGGTTATGCCCGCATGCATGCCCTTCCCCGATTAAGGCATCATATTCTGCCATGTATCCGAATTGAAGAAGATCGCCTTCAAATCCGCTAGGACGATTCTCGAAGTCTAATCTCCAAGCGGTAGGTTGACCAAATGCATGTGGGGTCACCTTAAAGAGGCCAGGATGCGTGGTGGCAAAGAAATCGACAACAACATCATGAGTTCGGAACTCCTCGGTGCTAATTTCTGGGTGGTTGTACACGTCTCTCGACAACGCTTCTAGGTCTGGGAATATCTCGGCTGAAATTTCCTTCAGAAGAGCAGACAGATCAGATACGGCTGCATTGCAAAGAAATGGCGCGGTCAGAGAAAAGGCGAGTAATTGTCTGATCATTTTGAACGAAACCTCGCGGCTGGGATGCAGGCGAAGAGATCCAAGATTGGGATTCTTTCAATTATATATAGTTTTCTCACAAAGCCAACAAACGGGAAAGAGCGGTCGGTCTTGAAAAATTAGAAAACTATGCCTTTGTCGGGCATCGTTGAGTCTGGTTATTTTCCAAGCAGGGATAGTAAGCTACGTACAAGTGGGTTTCGCCCATATGCATCCGACGATCCGAAATACGGCGCCCAGCTAACTAGGCTTATTGGCTTCCGCTTACAGGACACTGAACAACTGAGCTCACTATAAATTTAGTGAGCAACAGGCTAGATTCCCTAATTTTACAGCGCCCGCAGCCTGTAGTGATCACTACACTTCTCTACCGAGACACTATAGCCATAGGAATGCCACGTCCCGACTGGCGCTGCGGCGTAGGGAGTCCCACGATTTTTGGCCTGATATTTCGTAGTGGTTGCATGGGCCTCCGTATGACCCTCCCCACCTTTTGAGCCATATCTGATGTTATTAATGAGGGTGTGTCCCGCTCTTCATCGAAGTGAACCTATGACGGACGTGTACCACCGGGCAACCACTTTTCTGCACTGGGTTTGTGGGGCCGGCTCCATTTACAGGCATGCCTGTAAGTGTTGAGGTTATTATATGAAATGCTTTCTTCTTAAAACATCGTAGCTAACTGTTGATAACAGGCACCCGCGCCTAGTAATTAGTATTAGAATTTCTAATTTCCTGGAAAGTAGAATTTATCAAAGATACATGCTGATGGAAATCTGGCTCAGAAATCACGGGTGGTTCTTGTTGCGGGTCGGACTCCCACTTCCGCCTTCCATACTTGCCCCTCAGTACTGCCAGAGTTGTGGGTTGTGGTCGGAATTCACGGCCTTCGCCATTTGCCGACACGTGCATCTTTGCAATGCATAGCAGATTATAACAAGTAGAATCAGATACGAATTAAATATTATATATTATATTACAGAATAACCATACTATGGGCTATATCCCCAATTGAAAGCTTTCACTTCTTCCATAGAGTCATGGAGTTTAGAGTCATAGCGTCATAGAGTTGCAATAGAATTTTATGCCTCAGGCTTAGCAGAAACACTACTCTGATCACCTTTCGACTTCTTGTCCACACGCAAAATATCCAACAATCAATTTATTTCATCCTAAAGACAACTTAGAATACTGCCTGTGTTTTTCATATGACTAAGCGGCAACAGCTTTGCTAGCAGTTATCATAAAATACTCAAATGAAGCGAAGGCATATGCGAGCCAGGGCTACGATAAGACGATGCTTAAGTTGCTCAGACAACTTGCCACCGGGGCGTGAAATGCCTCCGTCATCTTCAACTGTTCTTCTCAACTTGCCGCCCGAGATATTTCTTTCAATATTTCAGTCACTTCTGCTCCCTGACCTCCACGCTGTATGTCTTGCCTGTAGAACTTTACGCTCGCTTGCCGAGCCCTCTCTCTACTCCAGGATTCATTGGACATGGGTAGACACTCGACCTCCTCCAATTATTCTCTTGCTGCGAAGTATCTTGTCCAGGCCTCAACTGGCTGCTCATATCCGAGCTCTAGTGCTGGATGGAGATAACTTTGGTCGCACACGAGATGGTGGTGAACCTCCTACAGTGCCAGTCACGACAGCAGAGTTGGACGAGCCTAGTGCATTCATCAAAAAAATCAATGTTCCTTACGAGGACCTTTGGATACAAGAAATGCAACGGCGGAAAATGGATGCTTTTCTCGCCCTCTTGCTATCACAGCTCTCGAATTTGAGATATTTGCATCTCGACTGCAATTTTGCAAAAGAGAGCCGTATTGTTGGCATGGTTCTCAGATCGGCTCTATGCGAGCCGGTGGATCGAGGGCTCTCTACATTCCAACATCTACGAGATATATCTTTTTCTATCAGGTCCGGACTTTTTCGCAAGGACGAAGTTTATACTATGGCAGATGTTTTACCTTTCTTTTATTTATCAACACTCCGCAGCATTTCGGCCTCGATCGGTAATCCAGTTACCTTCGCATGGCCCGCCCAACATGCACCCACATGCTCAGCGCTTACATCACTAGATCTGACCAGTATACGGGAATCCCATCTTCGCCACATACTCTCATGTACTACAGGGCTTAAAAAGCTCCGCTGGGAATGGTTCTACCGTGAGGACCTTCGGGATCGATTTCTTTCACCTATTATCGATCTTGATAGGATTGCCGAGGCAATATCTCCTGTCCGACGTACTTTGACAGAGCTGACTATCACGGCCTGGTGTGCCATGATACGTGTCCAGGGCCCTCTGCTCACAATAAAGGGATCAATGGCTGCGATTGTTAATTTTGAGTCGCTGAAGAGGGTTGAAGTTCCGCAGCCATTCTTAATGGGATTCTCTCCATTCACGGGATATCCTCTTGACCACATAATTCCGAGAAATATCGAGTCTCTGATCATTACAGATGATCTGACAGCGAACAAGGGAAACGAATTGCATGACTTCACAGTTTTTACAAAGAATTCGGTCTTGGCTAGAGAGTTGGAGGGCGACAACTCCTCACCTTGGCAGCCTTTCTCTTTCATTGAAGATTACTAAAGACGAGTGGGATCCTATGATGCGGAGTGAGCTCAGACAGCTGGCTATAGAAGCTGGAATTTCAGTCAAAATAACGAAGTTATTGCGTGAATAAATATTGATTTCATAATATAGTTAACGTGTTGTCGTGGCTGCCCGCCTCCCCCCTGCAACAACAACAAAGCCCGTTCATCTGCCTCCGCAGTAAGCAGTCTGTCACAGCCAGTCCAACTGCAACAAATATATCTGGAAGGTAATCGGCCGTGGTTATAGTCCACACCTTGTATATAGCTCGATAGCGCATTCCCGCTGATGCCATCAACAAGCAAAACTTCGTTTAAGGCTCTTTTGTTTTACCCTAGGATTCTTGGTTGTTATAGCCGCTTTGTTTATCATTACAATATTTAGACTACTCTTTATTACAACCTTTTTCTTAGATTAGGGGTTTGTTTAGTAGCACTATTCGAGATTCGAGCATAAGTAGCGGGCATTCTTGGAAATGCCATATTCATCTCAACTATGTTTTTTCTTTCCGTGCCGTGTCATCGTCAGACTGAGGTGGTGGCTTCCAAGCAGATAAATCTTGAGTTTTGTCGTACTTCCAGCCTCGTCATTGTTAACCCTTCCTCAATTGCATTTGGATCTAAATTAACGACTTCAATAAATTTACTATCGTCGGTACTCAAACCTCGATTGTATTTAGCCATAATGCCGGCTAGATGGGACATTGCCGCCGTAATTATGGCCTTCATTACCATGTTCGTTTCTGCCTCGCCAGCAGCGATAGCTATCCTACAGCAAGCTTTCAGACGTTTGTATTGTCTAGTGCTGCCTGCACGAGGTCAGTGCCTGCGGCTGCTGTGGAGTGATATTCAGGAAGGCTTACTACATCACTGCGACCCACGGAACTGTTCGCAGACCAACCATCAGTCAATCAAAGCTCATGATACAGTAAATTGTTGGGTTGACACGCTGGGTCGAGTTTTCAATCGTACCTGGTATTTCATGAACTCAGACTTGAATGTAACAAAGTACACTACTAAAAAGCCAGATGGGCTCCCCTTGAGTAAGGAATACATCCAAACAGATATTCAACCCTTGAAAGCTTTCCTTCTACTCACAACCGACGTATGTCATTCTTGCGAGACTGTGGATACTGTGACTTTACTGGAAATTCAACTCTGCCGTGGTCTGATAACCATTCACCTGCCCTTATCTGGTCCTATGCCAGTGAATACGCAACTTACAAAGGTCGAAATTAATCGAACCTTTAAAGATATCCACCATTCTGGAGGGAGAAGTTTACAACGACTGGTGGTATTACACTTCTATTTCCGACAACAAAATCAGACCATGTAGCGCAAGGAGGGTGGATTCTAAGTGTTGGGATGTCAGTAACTATTGGCCCAACGCCTTTACTTCATAATATGCAACGGGTGACCCATGAGAAACCTGACGCATATTGGAGAGGAACTCTGGTTTTAACAGCATTTCGTATGATTGGAGGACTTTAGCACAACTGAAAACATACGAGGATAATCAACATGAACATCCTCGATCAAATCCGAGCAAGCGAGCCTGGTCTCAAGATGCCTTGACATGTTTTCAGACGATCATGGCTCCAGGATACAGCATACAGCCTTGGGCTGTGAAGGAAGAGCAGATTGAACGGTCTGATCTATTTAAGTTGATTATGGGGGAGTGTCTATGCTACAGTACATGCATTGGTAACTCAAACCACTCCGTGTAAGATATAATCCTTTTATCTACTATGCACTGCAATAACAAATTATCAGCACCTGCGGTCGAAATCAGCACAAGAGGAAAGATCCAGCCAAGTCTCTCAACAAGGATCAGTGCAATGCGGCCCTTGAGATATTTAGCAATTATCAGCTCGCAACTCAGAATCTAGAGATTATCTGGCCAGTGCTGCCAGAGGTTCTGCAGAGTGTTATTCTCGGGATGCTTGAAGTTGAACACTACTTCTCGTACACAAGCCAAAAGCTTGAGCTCCCGAAGGAGATCGTAGAGCAGCGATAATCTATCTAAGAAGGTGCCCGAAAGATGCATCGTGAAGATAATTATGTATGATTATGGTATGTCAGGCAACGATCAAGACAATCATTAACATTATTGATTTATTCCTTACTCAAAAATCTATGTCAACCAGCTTCCTCTATGTGTCCTCATCACTGGCTTTGGAGCCTCATATAAATCAATAGAGAGAGATCGTCGCTAAGCGGTCAAGTGCTATCTAAGAAGTGTGTCCTAAAAACACCCCCCTAAATTCCCATCTGAAACGTAGGGAAGACTCTACTATTTAGTCCCTCCATCAGACCACCAACTAGATACACTGATATTCTTATTTGCGTTGCGCAAAATTCCTAGATATAGCGGATTAGTGTTAACTATTCCACGGATACCTTATATTAATTACTGCTCGATATTTGCCTGTGGATGAAATAGAGTCTAGCTTGGTTAATTAAAACCACTTCTTTAAGCCTAGACAAATACTTAAAGAAATGAACAATCTCAGGCACAGATATTCCTCTTTCATGGAAGCCATGGATTGGGATAGCATCTGCTTTAATGCCAGCGCATTTGTGACGGCTATTTTTCTCCTCGAGTTTGGTGCTGTTCGTTTTATCAGCCACATAGCGATTGTCGCGCGTCGACTTGGAGTCTCCAGGCGTTAGTAGCCTTTCTTACAGCAGGCGCAGAATGGGAAGAGATACACTTTCGTGTGGTATAGAATTGTAATGTACAGAGTCCAGCTAAACGATCTAGTTTGCCGTCGCCGTGGTATCCGTCCTGCAACTCGTGCTGGGCTTCACGGCATTGTCAACATCGGGCTACGTTCTCTCCCACAGTGTTGCTTCAATTGCAGATACGCTTTACCTTTTGAGTACTGTCTTAGGCATAACAGTCTTGTCATTTGCTACTCCATTACCTGAGAAGTTCGTCGCCGTCATTGGCGGTGCTTGCGGATAAGGCGGAATCTTGGTTGCAGGCACGGCAGGAAACAATATCTTCCTTCTGATACTGTGTCTCGGGAGCACATTAGTGGCTGGGAATTAGAACGAACTTGCAGGATCTGTGGTAGCGCTTGAGCTGCTTGTGACTTGGGTGTCTTCCACACTACTTTGCATGACAGTGCTCACAGGATCAAGGCAATGGGTGTTAGTAGGGTATTTTTCGTACTCTATATTGCATTCATAATCTTAGAGTTCACCGTGTATAGGACATGACAGATTACCAATAACCCAGTTTTTTCCTTGTCAACTATTCTGTGACAGCATACCCGTGATCAAAGTAATCCGGTTTGAACTTTTCAATGTACCTCCGAG
This sequence comes from Oidiodendron maius Zn, assembly GCA_000827325.1. Classification (NCBI taxonomy): domain Eukaryota; kingdom Fungi; phylum Ascomycota; class Leotiomycetes; family Myxotrichaceae; genus Oidiodendron; species Oidiodendron maius. The sequence continues at coordinate 5,639,271 of KN832870.1, read as the reverse complement.
CGGTGAGCTATTTTGGTAACGAAGAGTTTATAATTTATTGGCCAAGAGCACAAGGCACAGACATTAGTGGTCAGAGACCAAGATCGCTCATCATGGCGGGATATGATATGACTCGTGTGAATTAAAGAATTGGAAACCCGGCATTTCAACGGCTGATAGCTGCGGAGAGCCGGTGGTGATGCACTGAGCAGCATATTACATTGCACTTTACCACCAATCACAGGCCTTGCCTGAATAAAGCTAGCTACTAGCATATAAACTAGGGCATTTAGCATGGAAAGGGTACAACGGAGAATTACCTAGACTACACAGAAAATAACGAAGAGTGGCGCGCTTCTTCAATGACTGATGGCTAAATGCGGGCAGAACGATTCACCCCTGCAACCCCGCCTGTTTCACTGATTTTTTTTAAAATTATACAAAAATCCTCCAATAAACTCCTTAACTAGGGCGGCTTAAAAAAAAACTGTCTAGAAGAGTACTGGTGGATATTGAGTAAAAACCTGTTCTAATTCGTTTCTCCTAATGCTTATAAGTTTATAAGTACAGGTTTTGTGACACAGAGCTGGATATATTTTAAATCTACATGTAAAGCTATCGCATTTCTACGAATATGATGTACTACGTCTCCATCCCAATTGTGGCATATCTGGCGCTATATGCCAATGCAGCTTCTCTTTTGAGGCGCGATAGCTGGGGTGGCGCCCTTTCCTTGGGCCCATCTAAATCAACAATTATCTCCGCAGTCACCACATTAATTCCTGGTCCGGCTCCCTCGGTACAAACAGGAGAACTTTTTCTCTGGCCAGGAATGTCAAATGGGACTGGCGATCTCATACAGACAACTCTCGAGTCATGGCCGGACAACAGTTGGTGCGGAGCGAAGACAGGCCAGTGGTGCGTCCGCGCGTCTGTATTTGGCTCATTTGGTCAGCTAGATGGAACAGCTGGTGTTGCCTCTGGAACAGACCAAGTTAAGATTCAATATACCCTGGAGTCGGACCAAGAAACTTGGACTCAGTAGGGTGTTTCGATCATTTAAAACGTATAATTTTCTAACGAGAGACAGAACTGTAACGAATGCCGTTACAGGTGCATTATTGAGTACTTACTCTCATGCCTCTGGTCCATATATGAGAGGGTGAGTTTGTAATTTTACCATTGTTTCGGAATTTTCCTGATATTCGAACAGGTACGGCACCGGTACGGAGTGCGATAATGGCTGCTCGGGGACAGTTGCGGCACAGACGTATCAAAACACCGTTATAACACTGGCATCGGCCGACACAACCTTCGGGTCCACTCTAGTTCTGTCGGGAGGGACAACATATACTGGTCTTGTTTCATCCCAAGGGGGTAAAGTTTGGAGCATCGCAAGCATCTCAATTCCTGCGATGACTTGAATCTTAAGACTTGGTATGAATGGAGAATAAATGGAGGAAGCTGTAGTACAATTTGCAATAGCAGTACATAGTTAACCTTTGAGTCATTTCATGATACAGTCCCCTTGCTATTGCTATGTATGTGTGAGTCTCGCATTAGTTCATCGTTGTTTGGGACCACCTGCATAGACGCAATTGTCCGTAGGTTCAATGGAGGATTTCAAATGTGAAGTGATATCTTTACTGTAAACTATCTGATTTGGATTATCAGGGATGGAAACTGATGGGGCAAGTAATGAGTCGCGCTGCTAGGAGTGACCGTCTGAGACGCGTTGTATCAAATCGAACTCCCGTATCTAGAGAACAGCCTTCTAAAAGGGCCACCACACAGGGATATATAAAGGCATTCGATGCGTCGGAGCGAGAGGTAGAAAAACATGGTTACCAATTATTCTCGGTTACTAGGACCTAAGGATCATTTTTTTTATTCGTTACCGTTGGTTTATGTTCAACTTTTACATTTTATACATGTGTGATCATATCTAGCTCATGCTCCCTTTCCCTCTCTGTGTCTTGCGTAGTTCCATCTTGCGCAGGACCAGTATGCCACTTCTGGGTCCAACTCTGCGTGACGAGAATCGTGCCGTCGACCAAGCTCTTATTGCTCGCCGTGTCCCGCGATTGCCATTGGGTATCGCCGTCTTGCGAATGCACGCTTCTCGTCCTCTCGCGAGACTTCCCTTTCGAGGAGTAAAAGACGGACGGGTTCACGCCTGAGCTGCCATCATACTGTGCGCGTGAAGCTGATACACGGCCGCGAATAAAGATGGCGAAGGAAGGTAGGCACCCAACGATAATGGCTATATCTAGGTTAGCAAATATATTGCATTTGAAAACTAGGGAAGACTGATGAGCATACCAATAGCTCCTTCAATTGCGGCCCACTAGAAAACAATAGAGTTAGCATATGATTGAGTTTGGTGATGTGATGTAGACATTGTGAATCGTAAGGTATGTGACTCGTTCTAACCACAACGAGTCGTCCTCTGTTGATATTCATGAAGGGAGCATGGTTCATATAATGCCCTAGTCCTCGCGACGCTATGGGGGTACACGTACCAGCATGAGCCATGTCGTACTAACTTGACCGCCACCTGAGGTTGATTCTAAGGAGACGCTGCGAACGATTGCAGTTACCATGGTGATGATACCGACCACAAAGACGACACCAATACTTATTTTCTCCAGAAGCGAGATTCTGAGATTCCAGAGGACCCGAATGGGGATTGCCATAACTACAACATTCCAGGTTAGTTGAGTAGATACTAAGGAGGGGGCAGAGGCGCACTTAAGAGGTCCGTCAATAAGTCTACCCCTAGACAGTACCACAGACTGATGGTCTTCGCCCGAGAATCCCTGGGAGTTTCGCACAAACCCGCCGTGAACCATGCATGCATTGACGAGCAACTGGTAAAGTTGCTGATGCAGCAACCGATGAATGTTAAAATAGAGAAGACGAGCATCGCCCACCAGAGCCTGTTATAGAGAGGAAGACCATCCGTTACCCTCTTAAACATGAAGAGCAAACTCCATTTCACTGCCCAAAGGGTCAACCAATAAAAGAACTGGACGACGAAGAATTCCTTCAGCATAACCACCAGATCACTTTCCAAGCTGGCGTATGGTTCCATCAGACCTTCCTCGATGGCCGTTATATTGAAGAACGTCGGGATCGTGGCTAGGTAGAGCGCACACATGATGGCGAAGGAGACAAGCGCTCCATACATACAGATGTCTTCCATCTGCATTGGGACCTGGCGGGTTTTGAACCATCGCGCGCCAGCGCGCATGGCCACGAAGACAGCGGCAACACATAGGCTGGCAACGAGAGCTTTCTATGGAGGAATCGGCACTTAGTGCATGGCTCTGCAAGACGGAAGAGAGTGGCTGTTACCTGGTCCGCGCTCTTGGAGATGTTTTGGGAGACCATGGGAATGATCTAGGCTGCAAGCCAACTCTCACAGATTGGATGCCAACTCTACGGTCGATTCACATAATAAAATACTAGAACAAAATGATGGAAAGGGAGAAGATGGCCAGGAAGATCTAGGGCTAAATGATAAGGCCATAGTACTCACATGTGCCTACCGGCGCAGAACTTGCAAAACCTGCTAAACCTGCTAGACCTGGAAGACAGTCAGCTCGTGCGTTCTCCAAACCCGTTGAAGTATAGCCCCGGGCGTTCGGCAAATTCCTGATTGACACACGGCAGGACATCTACTAGTGTACTGAGTACTTGATTCTTTGTGTGTAACGGCCCGGGGAGATCCTAGGGCCCTGGAGCCGAGAGAGCCGACTTGCGATATCGAGAGATCAAAAGCCCTACAGCATGCACGATTGGCATTGATTATCCTCCCATTATCAAGTTGTGGAGAGAAAGCGGAGCAAGAACCCCAAGTATCTTGACATCGGCGTTTCTCCCGGGACGGCGCCCTGGCTCTTGTGAAACCCTGGCTGACGTTACACACGGGATTGACGCAGGGGGGGCAACGGCGAGGGCCCGAAGCGGCTTAAGAGGGCGTGAATAAGGACCTTTTAGCGGGTCCACTCCGGATGTCACATACCCATTGAGTTCTAGATGACCCCGCCACCAGTTGATACTCAGGAAGGAGAGTAAGCCCACGGACAGCCGAGGGCGGTAGAACGCGAGGAAACCGAAGACGATGATTCGAGAGAGTAGTTTATATACATGCAACCTTATCACGCCCAATTAAGTAGGCCCTGCTCCCGAGGAATTCAGGACGCACGCGTGCCTCCAAGCTCTTTCCTTTTCCCGGTCTCTTCATCACACTCCTTCAGGATGCGCCTTCTCGGTCTCGCAGTCCTGCTTCTTGCCAGGCTGGGCTCTGCGCAGGTCACCTTCACGCTGGACGATGTCAGCGCCCAGATCGCCTCGTTCCAGCAGGACCTCGCAAATGCCACCTTGAGCTCGAGATCCGGCCTGCTGTCGGGCTGCTCTCTCGCGGTAAGAGCTTCATTGGAGAGTAGCGTCGCGAACTGCTTTGTGCTGACAGTAATATAAAGTGTGGCTTCCTTGACTTTGCCCTACCGTCGCAGATCTCCTATCCTAACTCTACAGCGTTTGAGCTCGAGCAATCGCATTATTGGTCGCAGCAACAGGAGCTCACACAGCCAGCATGCCGCTTCTCGCCCAGCAACACGCTGGACGTGTCCCTGGCCATCCTGACCCTCCGAGTAGCCCAATGCGAATTCGCCGTCAAGAGTGGTGGCCACGCCGCGTTTGAGGGAGCGTCGAATATTCAGGGCGGCATGACCATTGACCTGGTCAACTTGAACGAGCTCAGCGTGCGATCCGATAATGCCCAGACGTCTGTGGGGGCCGGTCTCGTCTGGTACGATGTCTACACCCAGCTCCAGCCCTTGAATCTCTCCGTTATTGGTGGCCGGGTGTCCGCAATTGGCGTGGGAGGATTGACTCTAGGGGGAGGCATATCATTTTTCTCTGGTCGTTACGGATGGGCGTGTGATAATGTCAATAACTATGAGGTATGAATATTTGGCCGGATATTCAAGACGATCCCGAAAGCTTACGGTTGCTAGGTTGTGCTTGCGGACGGTTCCATTCGGGAGGTCAGCTACTCCACATACCCCGACTTGTACTTTGCGCTTCGTGGTGGCGGAAACAACTTTGGCATAGTTACGCGCTTCGATTTGATGACCTTCCCCCAAGGCGATCTCTGGGCAGGTTCAGAGACGTTCATTTACACGGAGGAGACGGCAGCAGCCATCAACAACGCATTCTTTTACCTTGGGGTCAATGCCCCCTCTGATCCTTTTGCGCAAGTTATCCTTGCATATGCATATGCACAGGCTGAGGATCTTTACATCATTGCATCGGATTTGCAGTACGGGAAGCCAGTTGTCAACCCGCCGATCCTCCAAAACTTCACTGCAGTCCCCGGCGCTGTTGCTAGCACTCTCCGCATCACCGACCTCGTCGATCTAACGATCGAGTTCAATAATACCAATCCAGGTGGTTTCCGGTATGTAAATCTCCCAACGTACCAATAATAGCCCCTTGTTAATATATCCATCAGACAAACATACTGGACTCTTATGGTTGAGAATTCCGCTAGTCTGATGGCCGACATGGTTGCCATCTATATGGATGAAGTTAACCCCATTAAGGGAGTGGCCGGAATCGTTCCCTCGCTCGTATTCCAGCCTATCACCACCGATATGATCTCGCATTTCACCAAGAACGGAGGTAATGCACTTGGGCTTGCCGGACAGGGGCCATTGAATTGTATGTGCTTCCCAGCAATAATTTACAAACTCGTACTAATTATCTGAACAGTGGTGCAAATCGATATATCCTGGTCCAACGAGTCTGATGACGCGGCTGTCCTGGCTGCCGCAGAGAACATCCTTGACCGTGCTCAGGCGGCTGCGGTTGCCCAGGGGCTGAGCAATCCATACATATACCAGAACTATGCGTCCTTCAAGCAGGACGTCTTCGCCGGCTACGGAGCGCAGAACTTGGCGAAGCTGCAAGCGACAAGCAAGAAGTACGATCCGGCTCAGGTCTTCCAGACCCTACAGCCAGGATACTTCAAGTTATTTTAACTTAGAACTAGAACATAATACATAGCGTGTATATTAATATATTATAATATATAGCCCTCTCGCTTTGTTTCTGTCGCGTTGAAATTTCGTAATACAGACTGAATTCTGCCCACTACACGTTTTGTGCCCTCAGGGTATCTACACTTAAGCTAACCCACTTTCAAATACATCTTCTCGAATACGAGGTAGGGTAGACGTCAATTCGGACAACTCCCTCTCCCATTGGTTTCTAAACACAGTGCCCACGTGGGAGCTACCAAAACCAAGGTCTCTAGCTTCAGTCTATGCACCCAGACAGCATTTATTTCCCACCAATTTTGAGATTTAGTCCCCTGAACAAGCCTCATCGGATATTGCTTCTCGCGGGAACACCATCCGTCTCGGTTCGAAACTATCTCTTTCTGGCAGAGGTCGGAGTGTGAACGTAGCCTACGGCATCTTCGGAATTCGGTCCTACTTGCCCAAAGCAATTCTGCCATGACTAGTGATGAACGGGTCGGCCCAAAGCCGGTTGGATGACATTTCGGCTGTAACCCGACGAGACCATAACTATCAAGGGCCTGCCCGTGGTCCAAGCCATAGGTAGTATTTGGGTTCTTTATCTACAGTACCAGCCTGCGAAGTACGCGTCATCCATCCATGTCTTCAACCTCCTGCCATCCGCTGCGCGGGGTCACTGCGTTTTTGCTGGGAATATCTTCACTAGGAGCATTTTAACGAGGAAATGAATGGGTTCCTTCTTCTCCTGCCGGCCCTGGGTTGTTTCGGAAGCTCCTCATGGCCCAATGCGCTCATGGTTGAAATCATGGATCATAGATCGGACGGGCTGTCTGATCTCCTGACAAATTTCCGCTCCCGCTAGCTCCGTTGCCATGTGTACTCCGTGGAATGACATTTACAGTTGCTTCAAGCTTGTTTACCGGGGAGATTTATTCGGCTGCTCCCGACTAGCGGAGATAAGCCAAGGTCTTTAGATAACCGTTTATTCAGACTAGGAGGCAAAGTTATCAGGACGTGCGTCGGGAACGGTACGGCAACGCCACAAGTCTCAATAAATCAATTATTACTGGCCGTTCCGTCCGAAGTGCAGGGACGAGATTGGAGGTGCAAATACCGCATCATGTTGTGCTTGATGTTCAAGGAACCTTCTAAGAGAGTCGTCTCTAATTTGAGAGTTGAAAGGGTAGACAGTAGTCCAAGAAATCTAGCGTTTGCCGACTGTCTCCAACGACGTTAATTAGCGTATAAAAAGAGCGTGGAATGTTAAAAGCAGAAAATTAAGGGTAATCTCTTACATTCTCATCCACGTCCGTTACGTCTTTCGGCAGTGGGGCTGAAAATTGGATCCAAGGAGACTGCCTGCAGCTACTAGGAGCAATGGGGCCTGCACGTTACACAGACTGTAACGAAAGGTAGCGACGGGGATTAATTTGCACTGCGCAAACGAAGAATTGAACCGTAATGCCCATTTTCATGCGAAGACCAATGAGGCATTTTTATATATCATTTCAATGCTTACTATTCTGTACCATAATTCACAAATTAAACTTCAAGATTTTCATTCGCACGTGCCTTGTTTCTCTCTAAATTGCATATCAACGAGTCTACTCTTACCATTCGCTCTTTCGAATGAAATCAGCGACCTCCTGGTGTCCATTCTCCTCCGCTCTATCCGCTGCCGTTTTCCTTTGGTCATCCCGCTTCGTCCATGATGCCCCTCTCGCAAGCAACAACTTTACGGCATCCATATCACCCTTCTCAGCTGCATTATGTAGAGGCGTAGTACTCGCCCTGAAATCGAAAGGGTCCTTTGGGGCGGCCCCCTCAGCGTTAACACTCATGCCACTATCCAGCAAGAGCTCAATCAAACGTCTATTGAAGGCAGCAGCCATAAGGAGAGCATTGCTTCTTTCCAAGTCTTGAAGCGAACATTTAGATACTAGATATCGCATGGTATCAGGGTCCGTTTTTTGTGCCGCTACATTTAGTAGCATATTGGATATGGCCAAGCCATGTTGAGATAGATCTTGAAGAAGCTCAACCCGAAGTCGGTCAGCGTTGATGGCTGTTATTGCTAGTGAGTTCAGAAGTCGTTGTCGCATCTCTCCAGCTTGTTGACCGAGCAAGCCATTTTTAATAAGAAGTCTCCAAATTTCGAGGTCAGGAGCGTCGGTCATGGCGTCCTTGATTGGATTTGGAGTTGGAAGACTTTTCGATATGAGTTCGGAGGCGTTGTAGTTGAGTGTCAGACAATATTGTAGAAGGGTGGGGTTCTTCCTTATACATGCGATGCATAGCATAGTCTCGAAGATATTCCTCGCAATTCCGTGTGCTTCAAGCATGTTCAGTGTTTGAGGCGCCTCGCGCTTCACATCTTCTAAATCTCCATTCCAGCAGCTAAGGAGAAGCTTCTTGATAGAAGCCGTATCTATGCAATTGTCAGGGCCCTAGATGTAAATGAGACTGAGCCTTTGAACTTGCTCCATGGAGTACAGTATTTCTTCCTAGAATTTGAAGAGGCAATTTTCAACCATTTCCAACATCGGACCCAGGAAAGAAGATCAAGTGAGGAAATCGAAACCAAACACACCTTCAAGAACAACAAAATTACTCTCAAACAAACAACTCTGAATAGTCATACTAAGAGCATGATATTGCATCTTCCCTCTTGAGCATGCAGCTTCAGGATGAACGACTCCACTCAGATGCGGCAACACGTTGTCAAGATACTGGTCAATACTGATTTCTCCACGACTTTGCGCTACAGCGCTCCGTGGAAAACATGATGGATCGCCATCTGGAACGTATAGTGGCATTCTAGATCATAGAGTGCAAGCTGGGAAAATTTTATGGCTTGTGTTGGAAGATATGTTGTGAAGTGATGTTGATTGAAGTGCGGGGGATAGCTTATAAATAGGTAGCGGATTTCGCTTCCAGTCAGACTGTACGCTGCGTACGGAACCCGAGAAGTGTATCAATCAATGCTTGAGTGCTATATTCTAGAAAATGGGTTCAGATCTTCAGTTGCGACTCTCATGTTGAAATCCCTAAACATCTAGCTGAAAATCAATCTCAATGCCCAAGATGATCCCAGTACATGAGCACCTTCAAATATCTTCGAAGTCATCTCCTGACCCGGGACATATAATTATTAAAAACCTGCATTTGCAAGATTTCTTTACGTAGAAGATTCGTCCTCACATTTGCATGTATTGGCTGGCCATAGGCGTTGGGGCGCTGGGTGCTGATCTCACTTAGTACTTCTTATATTATCAACACAAATGGGTCTATTTTCGGAGACAAGTGTTATTTTTGTTGTGCCTTAAAAAAGACATGTTGCCGGAAGCAATCCCTTCTCATATTACATAATATGCTTTATTATCACCTACTGCTGGTTGATTTAAGATCAGCTTCCTCCAGTTTCTCGTGATCGTGCCATATTCTCGGCAACGTCACAAGTCTCAAGAAATCGATTATTACTGGACGTTCCGTCCGAAGTGCAGGGAAGTGGTGCAAATACTGTATCATGTTGTGCTTGATGTTCACGGCCTTCTAAGAGAGTCGTCTCTAATTTAAGAGTTGAAAGAGTAGACAGTAGTCTAAGAAGTCTAGCGTTTACCGACTGTCTCCAACGACGTTGATCAGCATATAAAAGGAGCGTGGAATGTAAAAGCAGAAATTAAGGGTAATCTCTTTCATTCTCATCCACGTCCGTTACGTCTTTCGGCAGTGGGGCTGAAGATTAGATCAAGGAGTCTGCAGGCTTAACAACTCGAAAAGCGAATATAGTGCTTCGGAGTACCGGGAGCCACTAGGAGCAAACGGAGCCTGCATGTTACAGACTGTAACTAAAGGTAGCGACTGGATTAATTTCTACTGCGCGGGAACGAAGAATTGAACCTTAATGCCTATTTTCATGATCTCCTATATCAAGACTGGGATACATTTAGACTTTAAATAGCCTATATTACTGTATAGCAGAACTATAAGCAAGATTCGCTTTGCTTCCCCAGATACTGAAGTGGATGATTAGCATCTTGCGGGAACATTTATAGACGAGAAACTATCTCGAATTTCTGAACACACTGCTAGCGTGATTAATGAAACCAACGCAAGTGGAAGGAGAAACTGCACATTGTGCAAGAGCGAGAAATTCGCCAGTGTCTATTGTCCAAGTTACAGACAAGAGAGTGGAAAGAGCAAAGAAATAAATAAATGAAAGAGCTCATTGTCCACATAGTAGAGTTTGGACTGTGATCGCGCACCCCCGAATGTAGTAATCAGTATGAGTCTGAATGCCAGTAGGGTCTGGGTTCCCTTGCATACAGGTCTAGAGTTGTAACGTCAGGACACTGTAGCTGTGTATATGTGAAGATACGCGATGTCACTTCAAAGGGCTCAATCCTACAACTTCTTTCCTTTTTCGCTGGCGTTTCTGACGCTGTTTCACACCCTTCTTAGTTTTGGAACTTTTGTCATGCTCCAGTCCTTTAGAAGCAACTTCGGCATAGCTCGAGCGGCCAGGTAGCGAATCAAACCTGCCTAATTGGAGAGAAGGCCAGTTCTTCTGTTGCGCGGTATACAGCCCCTTTGAAACAACATCGGCGTAGCTTGAGCAGCGTGAAAGTGAGTACAGACTTCTTGGTGGGCTAAAGGAGAAGGGAGTGTTTGTATCCTGCCGTTTATCAGTATCTTTTCCAATCAAATGGATCCTGGCCTGGTACTTTATCCGAGGAAACAGTTGAGAAACTCTCGCTCCGACGCCTCACTCCTGCCAGATCTGGAAAGTCCACGAAACAAGATTCGTGACTCATGCTATCCGATATGTGTCCTTCAGTCTTGTGGGTGAGATTCCTCCACTCCGCCTCACTTCGCTCAACATCCAGTATCAGAAATCTCTTGCCAGCCTGCTCGATCTCGCAGACAAAATTCCGAGACTGGTGTATCCTCTTCATCCTCCTCTTCCTTGCCTGTAAAAGCTTTGATGGCAAGCTGCAAAGCGAGAAAGCTTGAGCTTCGAACCATAGACCACTGAGACTCTCGACTGAGTATATGTCCAAATGATCCTCTTGATATTGCAGATACTGTAGTTGGAATCTGCCTCCGAGTACGGATCCGACAAAATTCTCATATGGGATGTTGTAGTGAGATATTTTTCTAGCCTTTCGCCTGGCCCGCTGGTGGGCTTTGGTCCTTCGTTGCAAAAGTTTATGATTGGAGGTACTGGAACACTGGTCTGCGATGACACAGTTAGCGGTCTGCGGGTTAAGAGAATAGTATGACATGTACTTATTCGGCGCGAGATTAATCCGGACTCGAAGTTAGCCATAGTCATTAGTTCTCCAGTGCGATTGTTCGTTCTTGGATGGTATTCGCTTTCTTGAGATGGGATGGATTGAACGGGTTGGATAGTTGTAGAGCATCTTCAAAGTGACTCAATTCTTGACATGAGATGCCTGAAAGATGTATATCTAGCTATTAGTCAAGACTCCATAGAGAGAGAGAGATGTGTCAATTCCATACCTTGTATGGGAGCTGCAGGGCTTTAGATTCTTCGTTCGCAATTCATCCCATTTGAGCCTGGGCCTTCTCATGCTTGGATGCGACATTGTCCAGTATCGGCGGAATGGAAAAGCGAGTATCTGCTGTTCTCTTAAATACTCATATTGGCATCAACACGGCTGTGTCAAAAGACAAATATCGGCGCTTAACGATGACAAAAGGTGGGAAAATCTGCGACCCTCTACGGAACCCCTCGTGGTGCACCAGCTGCACTCTGGTGAGGGAATTTCGCGCTGGTCGGCTGCGGCCAAAATCCATAGCGAATCAGACGTGCCGCGGTGATTTTATTCCCATTTTGCGGCCCATTTCACGAGTCATTCTCGAGACTGCTCTCCATATTCATGCTTGACCAGCAGTGTGAAGCAATACGGAAGATTGGGTGGGAGATAGTGAACATTCTGCGGCCAATATTCGCGGCCAACCAACCGTTGAGGCCCAATTGATGCCTAATTCTCATCCGCGATTGAGGCCAATTTCCTCGTTTTGTCTTGTGGGAGGCTGTGGGAATTTCACGGCCTTGGCCATTCTTCACAATAGTGCACATATAGCGGGGCATTTTTCTCCCCAGTTATCTCTCTCTGCTGAAAATCACGGCATGCAAACAAGCCAGTCGCCTCATCACTACTAAGCTCCGGAAGACTGTGAGAATGATAGAAAGGCAAGAAATGGTAGATGAGCTACTTGCGCCTCTTTGCATGTAGCTAACCCACCTTCCAGTCGTGTTTTGTACTTTGAACTTTGGCAGACTTTGCATCGCAGAGGGGGGTTTCATTGACCAACTAATCACTACAGACATAGATCACGGTTACATCTTCTCTCCTCTTTACTCTCGGCTGCGAACATCGTGGAAAACCCCTCCAAACTAACAATGAGCAGCCCGTGAGAGAAAACAATGATGTCCAGTGTACTTTGACAAAGCATCAATGAAAATGCGATGGCGAGCAGTAGCAACTGCCTAGCCCATGAGTTTAGTAGTTGCAGGGAGTGGGAAGCAACAGTTGCCTAGGTCGGCCTCTCTGCTTCGCGCCGCACGATGAGATATGCTCAGAAAACTCATCAAGACCAGGGAATGGCTTGAGACATCGGCACATATAAATATCGTACACCTGGTCTTTCCTGCAAGTTTTGAAGTGCCGCTTCAAGTCGTCTTTCCGTGAAGTTGGATAGGAGCATCGACATGCGTACCATCCCCGACTAAACTCGCCGCGCTCGGGTTTTTGGTGTACCTGTAGCTCGTGGCGATCAACATCCTTCGCGTCTGGAGCTTTATATGTGCAAGGTTCATATCTGCAGTGATGGTCCTTGGTCGTAGGTTTTGTTCTTCTATGTTTCTAGGTCAGAATAAGAGGGTGATCTGTAATAATGTGAAACCTGCCTGCTCATATGGGGGCTGGGATCAATGGCGCAGACGCCGTCACGGGGCGGAGATTGGCTCTCTGGAGGCGTTGGGGCCCCATATGTCAGGGCAGGCGTTGGTGGGGGTGAACATATGGCAAAGATGGGTTGCACAGGGTCTGATAGGTATGCACTACATTCCAGGTGGATGGAGTTGCCGCTGTCAGAGCAAGGTTCGAATTGACTTTCATTCTCATCTATGAAAGACCCAATGTCTCCCTGTTGAATGAGACTGTCGTCGTCCACAGAGAGATACTGGAACAGAAATGTATCGAATTTTGGGATGGCCTGGATGTGATTGTAATCCTCAGCGGTGAAAGCACTGCTTTCCCTCTGAGCAAAAGGAAAGGCGTTAAACGAATTTCTCCAATCGACGTCATCAAGGGGAAGTGGCACACATGGGACAGCTGGCTCTTTTGTAAAAGAGCCCGACTGCCCAGTGCTCGACACTTCCGGCCTGAATCCCATGATTGGCCTCCGTTTCGCCTAGCTAATCATGGACACACCGTACGGCCTCGAGGGGTTTGCTCCTGGCTGAATTCGTGCTGATTCTCCGGTCAGCACATGCTACACAGTTCTCTGGGGGTGGGTCGGTGCAGCAGGCAAGGACTCGCCTTTTGACAATCCTTGGCAGCCTCGATGCTGCAAGGGCGCTGGCTGCAACCAGACAAAAAATGGTTGAGAGCACAATGTCTGGATAGCAAAGACGAATGGTTCTTGCCGCAAAGAACCTGGGAGCTTTATACTTCGTGCGGCAAAGAAGAAAAGAAGAAGGGGGTTCGCCATTATGGGGGCGCGGCGCCTTTTGTTTACTGATTCGTGAGGCCAATATCCTCCTCCTACCGCGTTTGCGTCCATTTTGCTGAGCGAATCGATCAGAAACTTGTCACGCTGGCTGACTGATCGGAAGCACCCTGCTGCTACAATCACGTTACATTGGTATATAGGCCACAGTTAAGCAGAGGGCCGACTGGTTCTCACTGACATCCACTGGTAGTTGCCCATCCGAATATATTGGAGAGGATATTTCATATATTGTCTTCACGGAGTCGAGCCCTACGAGGCTGGGAGGATGCCCCCCGTAAATTTGGCGAGTACGCGTATAGTATCTTATTTCAGCGCATGCCAGCGTACATCACAAGCAGTCCCCCACCAGAGCTTGAGCAATGGGGACCAAGAGTCGGGGGAGAGAATCCCGAAGGCGGCATGAATTGGCGGGGTTTAATGAACACAGCATACTGATGCACTGGCCTAGTCTACGCCGTATTAAATGGCCTTACCCATTGTAAGATTACTGGTAAATCAAGTCGTCAACTCCATAAGAAAAATTTGCCAAAGGTTATGCGCTCGAATTTCGAGCGCGAGTTCCACTGCTGTTTAGATTTGGCCGATTCCCTCATAGCTCTCACAGGAGAGAGCAGATCTGTTGGAATATCGTCAGCATTAGTACGACCAACGGTCGGCGGGGCTTAACAGTCAGCCGCCACGAAAGCCTTATCTTGGTTCATCGCTACACAGGCGTGGCATGATATACTTGCAATAATAGGCTAAGTACAGGTTCCTCAGTCAGGCGAGAGAACAGTACGGCTTATAGACGATCTTTAGCTGGAGCGGTCTCATATGCTTGGTAGAAATCCGGCCTCCAGGAGAAGAAAAGCACAGGGCAGAGACTTGAGGGAGAATCACACGGTAGGGGCATAGGGGCAGAGGTGTTATTGAGAGCATCCACACTTACGCCCTGTTCGGCATGCTCCGTACGGGGTGTGTTGGGATGTCAAAGGGATTCAATATTCGCGGGCATACGTACCGTACAGTATTGCAATCTTACATTTAACACATCGTAGATATTTGAGGGCTTTCTCCCACTGTAGTGATTACATTCACCACCTAGATATGAATTGTATTCGAGACACAAGGCCGAGTGTGGATAATAAGTAATGATTGTGCTCGGCTGTCCGTACGTAGTCTTTTTGTTCTGAAAGGGTAACGATGGAGCTCGGCCCGTACTGTGTATCCTCTGCCGCGTGCCTTTCCAGCCGATGACATCCATTACCTGAATTCGCTACGTTGAAGTATTTCTCATATGAATTTCGCAAACTTTCGGTCGTTGTTTGAGTGCGATGATCTCGCGGTACATCAACAAGTCAACAAGTGCACAGTCGAGACCGGTAGCAAAGTGCCGCGCCCAAATTCAGTTCAGAGGTAAGTCTGGGGCCAGGATCCGGGCCGCCAGTGGGTGGTGGTTTCGTACAGCATGCACACTAACTTATGTACTCCGTAGGATTGCGCCCAGCGCTATGTGCCGAACACGAATCTCAGCGGGATAAAACGGAACCCCCCCAACGCCAATCTTGCCTCAGGAATGATATGTCAGGTCCGGGTGTCTCAGCCTGATCCGCGCCGAGTCAAATGCGACTTGGCCCCCTAGGGGTATTTCTATTGGGTACGGTCATGTCCACAACCGGATTCGCAACTAGGAATAACTCGCAGATGCGCGTGAAGGTGGTGTGGCACAACCATAAAACCGACCATGCACCCTGATGCTCGGGGAGATAAGTTGAAAACCGACATGATATTTCCTATCGAAAACACTGTCCATGACTCGAGTGGCAGTGACGAATTCAAACCGCAACATTACGATGACCTGAAAGGACCAAATTCCGGCCGAGCGTGGTGTTTTTTCGTCCATAGCGCTAGGCAGCTTCAATGACAGACGGCGGGTCCCGTGTCGGTTCAATCCAATGCCAGGAGTTGTCGATCGGCCACTGGTCCCCCATGGCGCTGGAGATCGCGAACGAGGTTGAAGCTACTATCGGATGACTGGTTACAGCTCTGTCTTTGAGCTGAAACCTTTGAAGACGTGAACGACATGGTCCCAAACCTACTCAGGTCAAGTTCGGAGGGAGCAACATTTGGCATTCCCTTCGGCTTCCGGCCAGGGACAGTGCTGACGGCGCGGTTCTATTTGGAGCTGCTGCCACTGACGTCAGGCTTGCCCCCTAAGGGTCTCGAAAGGCTACCGAATTAGAGCCTGAAACAACTTGTTTGGCGGGGTGCACACGCTTCTCGACCAGACAGTGGGCAAGGGACTAGAACAATTTCCACGCCGCTGCTGAGCTTAGTGGCGGCACCTGGAAAGGCGGCAGTCCCTCCGGAATCGGGAGACAATTGGCCTCACTGCGGAATACGGGCCTCGCCATAAGGACCACATACGGAGGAGGAGAATCTGGGTGATGTCTCTGGTTTGCGGGGGATGCCGACTGAGCTGTGGCTTCTCGTATCCTACTTCATCTGAAGAGACGGGAGCCGGGATAGCGCATGATCTCTTTGCTATTCCAGGACCACTTTGTGTTCCCTCTGTCTGGCCCGTCTTAGGGTATGACATTCGCGTGCCCACGCTGTCAATGAGACAAGCAACACCAAACGGTATTCAAATCCAGCGCAGTTGAGGTACCCCGCCACTTAACTATCTATTTGTGACGCGAGGATGGGACCTTCTGCAATATCAGCTAGCTTCGTTATCGACGACTAGTTCACTCGCAAAATGCGCTGCACACCTAGAACTAAAGCATTCCATGGCGCGTTGAGCATAACCCACTGGAGAACTAAATGGCCCCATGGATCCACTCAGCGCACCATTCCCGCCAAGTTCAAATTCCCACGCACGCATCCATATCCACCCACGTACTTATTTCGCGTCTGCCCATACGGCTCTTGCTAGATCCTCGACAAATACCCTAGACTCACGAGAGACGAACATAGAACACACCAGGAACGAAATGGCGGAGGCAATGGAAATTCCAGGCATGGCATGGATGGTCCGGAAGGTAACACATTTTGCCCCAGGATCAGCTGCGCGCTCCTGAGACCTGCGAACGAGGTAATTGATACTGGCAAACAGGAAGAAGCACTTATCCAGTTCAAGGAACCATACGGAACAGTGGTACCTAGTACGCAGCCGAAAGCTGTGAGTTTCTACAATCACTATTACATAGCGTCAAATGCTAATTATGTCAAGGACACAACAACCCAAACTCCACCGATCCGGGGCTAGCCGTCGCTCCCTCCAGAATCCGCTCCCATCACTATTCGGTCTCTCAACATCTACATGCCGGTGCAAGCCATTCACATCCGCTGCTGATATATACGAATCTAAGGGTGTTCTCAATGATTTTATTAGCAATTGATACCGTGAGTGCGAATGGGTCAGATACGGATGTTTCAACGCTACGTACTTGCGAGGCAGGATTAAGGAGACGAAAGAATTTGGTCGCTACAAAACAGGCATTCTGGTCAGTTGTTAGGTGGAGTTTTGAACAATTGTGTGCTCGTCTATATCTAATTCAAAAGTGATGCCATGCTATCCTGCACAACGTTCAGATAAAGCTTGTTTGGCATACGTGACACATCGCTTCCATCGTTCTGGTCTGCGTATCAGTGAGCGCCTCGCAGATTTCCTTGCTTGAACTAACGCAACTGCTACTGCAGCTCTCCGCCGCAATCAATTGGAAACTGGATGGCGCTAGCACCTGCGACAGTGTACAATTACCCCAACGCTCGGGACTCGCTAGAAAGATCAGTGCATATAAGATTTATCCCAGTCTTGGTGAAGTTTGCACTTCAGCCTTTCCAATTCACGAAGTCTTTCATCCAACGTAAGGGCACCAACAAATCAAGTCCTTGTGACGGTCGCTAGATCAACCACTGAGATCAGTCTTTGCAGCCTTCAGCCTTCTGCCCAGCTGATTGACCATTGCGATCTTCTGCAGCGTGAGCACACCCATTCCTTCTTCTTGACAGCCCTATCTCTGCCTCTCCCTACCACCTTCATCCAATCCATTGCCACCCCTATCCCAATCACCGACTGGCCGGTGACACAGCATCGGAGTATCGCGGTCCAACTCTGGCAGAAACTTCCTGCTTCCTGAGGCTCTCTTGCACCAGCCGAGTCGGGCATCGCAAGTCTGCCCGGAAATCTGCAACTGGGACGAATGAGCAGACTCTGGAGGACAGCCTGTGCAACATCATCGATATCACATCGGCGTATAAGACCCAGCGATGGTTGCCATGGTTGAAGTCGTTCTCTTCTGGTCTCTACCAGAGCAGCGACAGCCTCGTCTCATCTTATTTCGTCTTGTACCCGTCTTTGTGTCCCCCATGGCAGCTTTGGCTTCATCGAGTACAGCGCCAATTCTAGTGGTGCCTAAGCCTGCCATGGTAAGAGAATATAGCAAGGCTGCAGCCTTACTGGTGTTGGCCGCTGCATCTCAACATCACGATCTTGATTCCTTCGCCGCTGACTTAGATGGCGCAGAGAAGGGTATTCGTCGCGCTGAACTCGATCTGCAAGATATGAAGAGGGTTACTACTGGTAAAGATGATGTATCTCGAGCGTCGAAACCGCTAGTTTCTAGTCCGGAGGCGGAGCAAGCATCTGCAACTGGTGCAAATCGATATGAGGGATTGCAAATGGCCGTTGATGATTCGAATCGGCCGGAGGGAGAGGATGATACCAAGAGTTGAAAGAAACTTCTATACCCCTTTTCCCAATAATACCTGTATCTGATGCAACTTATAGACGCGCAAGTGCTGATTTATCCAACCACGAGCTCTTCTACTGATACTAAAGAGAGCGAAACATCTATAGGCAAGGAGCAAACTTCCGAAGAGGATGTAACCTCAAGAAGAGCAGGATTTTACTTCAAGCTCTTCTCAACAATATCATCATTAATACCGTCCCTACACTCTAAGCCAAAGATTCCGAAGGACACGGGCTACGAAAGGCTTCACAGCAAACAATGTCGGTAAAGCCCTCTTCTCTTCCCCACTTCCTACCGCATCCCCTTTCCTTTCCTTTCCTTTCCTTTCCTTTCCTTTCCTTTCCTTTCCTCTCCCTTCAACTCTTGCCCACCTAACAAGCAAAATTCACATACACAAATGCAAAACCATTGACTAAGAATAACCCTCGAAAACAGATAAAGACTACCCACCCGGCTTCCCCCAGCTGGCCGCATTCCTCAACAGCGCACAGAGCTTTGCAATCGCACGACGTTTCGGCCGCGCCCATCTAAGGGTCTTGCTTCATCTCACATGTGAGATCACGGCTCTGGAAAAGGAACTCGATGCTCTGGATGAAGCAGATTCGAATGCGTTTACGAAATATCGACTGAGGAGGAATGAGTTTTATGATGGGTGGGATCCAAAACAGAAAGAGTTGCTTGAGAAGCTGAAGGGGAAGCTCGTGGAATATGGTATGAAAAGTCTTGCACAACTCTTTCAATGAATATCTCCTGGGCTTTCTCTGTCTAGTGAGGCAGACGTGTTGAGATCATGGATTATGAACAATGGAAGCTGACTATGGTTGTTCTTTGTTTTGGGACAGATGATATCCTGCTTAAGGACAGCAGCTTACGAGCTCTCGCTCCAGCACTAGCCCGCGACCACTTGAGCGTGTTCAATTGGATCTATGCCGAGAAGCCGCTCGACGTCGGGCAATACGATTTCATCTATCATCGAGATGACTTCGTGTCCCTGCCAAACAAGCCTCAAGAGGGGTTTGACGATCTCATAAAGGCGTTCTTAAATCGCTCGCCGGGGTCTCGTATTCAGGTGAGCTTCTTCCAATTCTTCGTGCATCTCGCCACGCCATGCCCTCACTAGCTTTTCTCTTTGCAGCCTATGTAAATTTTTAAAATAATAACATATGAATAAAATCCCACTAAGCAAAAGAGTACATAAACTAACTTCTCAACACCGAACAGCAATTCTTTAAACAAGAGCCTAAAACCCCGCACCAACACGCACAAGAATCACAAAAGCAAGAACAAATCGTCTACCTCTTCTCCAATGATAAGATCTCCCTCTTCGCCCAGATGATCGCCATCTGCCTCGTTGTTGCCATCCTGCTCATCCCAATCTTCCTACTGTTCCTGACTGAGATGAGCAGGAAGACAACTTCGGTCATGGTCTTAGTTTTCGTGCTTGCATTTGCGGTGTCCATGTCACTCATGGGGGCGAAGGCTGAGAGTGTTTTTGTTGGTACTTGCACGTGAGTTATTGTCCTTTTCGCGCTACCCTGATCTTTTTTTTTTTTTGGCTGCTGGAGGTTTAGAGGCAGCTTTGATATGGTTTATTTGCTGACAAATGAAATTTCTAGGTATTGTGCTGTTCTCGTCACATTTCTGGGGAACTTGCAAGGGGCAGCTACAGTTGTAGTTACGGCATCTGCTTGATCGGTTTTGCTTGCTATGTTACTGGGGCTTTATCTACGTTGTTTTGGATGGGCTTAGATATACACAGGTAAGATGATTCTTTTAAAATTCTATTGCATGAGGAAAGACTAACGAGCGGATAGATAGTCCTTTCGTCTCATCTTCCCGGCCCGTTTTGCTTTATTCCTATTTAAGTAGCTTAGCCGCGTCTTCAAATATCGGACCTTCTTCCCGAGCTTCAATACAGCTCGTCCTCGGAAGGTTTTTCTAGTAGCTCAAATGGTTGGAAATTGCTGTTCAAGGAGCCTTCAAAGTCTGTTTCAAGAGATATTGGCGAGCAAAGTTCATTTTGAGCTAAATTGGACATAGGGGTCGTCGTCTTTGAAGCAGGAACTGCGACTGGAGTTAGTGCTGTAGGAGCCTTATAGAAAGAAGTGCTGGTCGTAGAATCATTCCAATACTGGGATCGGTACGATTCGAGGATTTTAGCATGACAGTGTTCCATAAGGCTCACGAGCTCTTCCGTCAAGTTCCGGCTGCCAGATAGGAGGGAGGATAAGTCTTTTTCTAGATAATATCTGAGTAGTCTTGGCAGTTGTCGCTTGCTAAAATTCTCGTAGTTTTCAAGTAGTGCCTGCGCAGGTTCCTCCTGGATCGGCTCAAAGTCTACCGTACCATAAGCCAACTGGTATAAACTTACCAAGCCATCTAAACTTGGTTGTATGCAACTTACACGGATTAGGGATATCATTTGCCGTAGGGAATAGGACCTTGTAGATGTCTTTCCATCTTTCTTCTTCGGACTGATCTCGGGTTAATTTTTTCCGACTCTTCAGTCTCTGATAGATACCTGGTGTTATCCCTTCTGGAAATACTGCTGATGTTGGATCGCAAGCCACAGGTCTTTTAGAATGCGATTCAAGATCTCCTGCGGTTTTAAACGTATCACCGCATCGTAGACACTGCTGAGGTGCCATATGACACCGATAAAGATGTTCCCTTTAAAGCCTCGTCAGTTGCATTCTCTAGGATGACCGGCCATAACAAACTTCAATCTCGATATACAGTCCCATTGCGAGAGAGCACAAATTCCTGACCGGTGTTGGATTCCATACTTAGCAGGGTTATATTTTCGGAATGGACATGCAAATTTATATTGCTCGCGATCAGTGCTGGTTATAGGACTTCCTTTCCGTCGCTTGCGCAGCCGCCGGTCCCGATCATTGTTGTCCCCGCTGAGCCGCCGCTTCATGTCGACCTGCATGATGTCGATACTGCTCAGGACGTTGGAACTATCCACAGAAGAGCATGTCGTTGTTAATGAAGCGAGTGACAGTATGCTCTCCGTGGTGATGTTTGTATCAATTGTGCTATCGTTCGTGGTACGCCAGTCACCTTCAGTGTATTTATCTCCCCATGGTTTTGCAAATGCAGCATCGGTCTTATTCTCGATGCCACCCGTCAACGAAGTGGTGCCATAGTTGTCGTTTTGTTCGTCCACGAGAGTATTGTGACGAGGCTCTGTCGCCGAGATAGTTGAGCAGCTTGGGTCGGAACGACGCAGCAGATTCGACGGGAGGGCTATGGATTCCTCTGAGTCCAGGCGCGAGAAGGGAAGAATGGACCCGCCCTTTGCTAAAGTGCCAAGTCAGCGGAACTCTTGAAGTAGAAGCAGTCTTGCATAGAAATGTAGAGCTCCAGAGCCTTGCGGTTTGTCAACTGCACTCAACTCCTACCTCCGGTCTCGCGGGAAGAATCCTCCGCAAAGACATTAATAGATTCGAGATCTCCTGGTCCTGAAGCATAGGTGCTCAACTCTGTGTCTAGTTCGAAAATGCGACTTGGATGGGGAGGATTGATCGATGCTAAAGGAGCATTTTCCAGCAGCATGGCTAACACGCCTAATTTCAACCTGTGGGTCCAGCCACTGCCTAGTTTGAAAGGCCAGCGGAGCGAGTTAGAGCATACAGACGTGTGAATACATACAGAGAAGTGCGAAAGATATATACAATAACAAATGCATGAAAGAGGGAAGCAAAGTCGAGAAGCGGCTCGGAAAGGTGGCACCGCCCCTTCCGTTGCGTACGAAATGAAGCGAGCAGCCCTGAAAGAAAGCGGACTTTCCGTCCAAATTCATGACTTTCCCCGACCCCAAACCCGCCATCTAGATGACAGCCTCAAAACTTAAAATTGATTTATGAATCAAACCACACTATTCTCCAAATTTATACTGTAATTTTACTTCAGCCTTTTGCCCGGAAGCCGGAAGTTCCAATACATGCTGCTTATTCGGCAAGAATCCTATTCTTCCACTCCCACGCGTGCTCTACATACCTTGGCCCCGACCGGGCCGAGCTTACGAGTCTACATGGTATGAGTAATTACAAGGCATAGCAGGCACAAAAGATCTACTGCGCCACATTGATTAAGCATTCCGTCGCAATTGTCTAATCATATCAAGTCAAGCATATAACCTGACTTCATTGCAGGAACCACTCTACGCTAAAGCTCTTTTACTCTATGCCGCAACAGTTACTTACATGATCTACTAAATTCCCGCTAGCCTAAGCATCCAAAGTTGCAGTGAACAAAGCTATAGGCTTGTGTTTTAAAGCGGCATGTGCTTTTACCTTCACCGAGGTACGCAGGTTACTCAGTTATTGAAACCCCCCTTCCGTACACCGGACCTTCATCGTGAAAACATCATCATCATCATGAATTCCTTAGTAGGAAATTCGAAGCCTCTACTTGGAAATGTATCGGATACAGAGCGTTCTCGACTTTCCTCGACTCGGACGACAATTTCCTGGTGTTTCGAAAATTTGGTACTCTCAATTCAAGACTTCTTCTCTATCTCCAGGACAAAATTGCTGTTGCAGAGAAGGGACTAGAAGAAATCGACCTGCACTTCTCAAGGGAAGAGGTAGGGAATGTCAATAATTGTTCCTTTCGACAAGAAATGATTATCGAGCGTGAACAAGCACTAGAACAAATCCATCTTCTGATCAAAGAATACAGTAAGGACTTCCGTGATCAAATATGAAGCCCTAAATGTCTTGATTCTTGAAGATGGGGTTCTCCTTCAATACCTTGCTATTTGGGCCTGGCCCGAGGCTCCAAAAAGCAATATTCAGAGTGTACGGAACTGGCTTCACAACGCCAACAATCCTATACATGACGAAGAAACGACGTACATCAAACGATCTCACGATCTTGTTTCCTTAGCACCCAAAGCAAAGTCACCACTCCGACGGTTATTTGAGTACTCTTCCTACTTTCGTTTGGCCGAAATATGGAAGAGGAAGCCGTCCGAAGATGTGGACACTAGCTCTCCATATCCGGAGATGGTATATTATGCATATGATTCTCGAATCGAATATTTCATCCGTCTCTTAATTACAGCTCTTGGGATGGTCATGCTTATCACTCCATTATGGGTTCTGGCAATAACCCACGGCACAATGAAGAGGATGGGTGTAATCACCGGCTTCATGATTTTGTTCCTATCCCCCGTGGCTTTTACAACTACAGCGAGACCTTTTGAGAGTCTGGCTGCCGCCGCGGCGTATGTGCTTTGACCCTTTACTTTTCCACTTCGTTGAAATGATAGCGGTGTTCGTCGGAATGACGGAGCTAACTTCTGCTAGATATTCAGCCTTCCTAGTTGTATTTTTGCAGATTGCAAGTTAAATAAGTTCATATTGGGTTTCGTTGGATCCAGGGTAAGGACCGTGAAGGGGGTTTATGCTAGAGTGTGGCTAGATGAGGGTGTAAACAGTAAAGCTGGGTGGTTGGCTTCTCTTCGGGAATTCTAAACCTCTCAACTTTCAATCTAGACAGGAAAGTGGCCTTAACGGGAGCCTCACACAGTATAGCGTAAAGGTAGTTGATTACTTGAGATATTTCCGTATTATCCCTGTGCTCCACAGTATACCTAAGAAGGCATTTCTAACTTTATTTGCTGGATAATCCGGATAAGTTACTAATCCGCTCCTTACAAAATGTCTACTATGACGGCTCGAGTACTACGGAAGGGTTGCGCACAGGTCTACCGGTCGTAAGCAGTAAAGAGCGTATATAACTAGAACGCAAAGCTAAAGAAAAGAAGTCTAATATACAACAGAGCCGCTAATTTTGCAAACCACTTCAGCTCCGGTAACTCGATTCTTTGTTTACGTTGTATTCTCCAGGCGACAGCACTTGTTCATCGCTGTTGTCGCTGATAGAGAAGTGGCCACAGGTACATTGTCGGCAACCGGTTTGACTGCTGTAAGTTTAGGGGTTTTAATCTCTATTATTGCATCATAGTATTGACGGGATCCATGGGATCTTGCCCAAGACAGGGGAGCTCGTCACGTTGGACGAGGAACGTGGCCTGGAGCTGAGATCCGCGCTGGCCGGTATCTCGTGGCTAGAGACACTGTCGGCTTGCGTGTCGGCAACACTGACCAAGAGGCACTGCAATATTAATAGAGATCGACTGTTATGATCCAAGGCTGACCTTATAGATTCAAAAGATCGACCTTTCGAGACGTGTACAGCTGCTGAAACCGAGAACGGAAGGAAGGGGGTGGCGCTGCAGTGATATAAGCCACAATTTTACGAAATGACAAGCGTCTGCGGCTACTAACTATATTTTGGCCGCAAAATGGTCTTCGCTAGTAACGTAGTTTAAACGCTCCACTTTTGGCCTTCAGGTATCTGCGCTTTACAAGCTTCCGCGTTGCTACTTTATTTATTTTTCGTCTAGTGCATTCCGATCACCAGCTGCCCAGATGCTACCGCCGCCTGGTGCGCCAGATGTGCTGACTTTAGCCACTGTGGCGTACAAGCTCTATGATACATACAAAGGGGCGCCGGATCGGCTCAGAGGCCTCTGCGAGGACATCCGCGGACTTGAGATCGTGCTTAAGAGACTGGAAAATAGACTCATAATCCAGGAGAGCGGCCTTACTGAAAAAGAACGAGCGGAGTTGGAAGACGTAAAGCTCCAAGCCAGCAACGTGCTAGGAGAACTACAGCAGAATGTGCCATCGTCTAAAGCTCTGGACCCATGGGTTCGGCTCAAATGGCCTCAGAGCCGTGTTGACTCTCTGCGACTTAGGATAACATCCATATGCACGCAGATTGCGGCGTTTAACTCCAGCATCTTACCACCGCCTGTCGGAACTGCATCAACAGAGTCCTCTCAGCAGCAGATACTCACTACGCTGGATGACATCTTAATCGGCCTCCGGAATCTGGGCAGGCCTGAGTCCATGGCTAGCACTTTAATGGAAGAAGGAGGAGACTCACCCCCCTTGAAGAATCAGGAGCCTAGTCTTATGGAAGATCTCAAACAGGAAATGGCAAAGCACGGCATTTCAGAAGCCCAGATCAATGACAATCGAGAAATGATTCTTCGATGGGTAGCACGTGCAGCTGCAGCTGGATTTCTGGACCAGCCCTTCGAGGAACCACTTGCTCAGGCTGAAGATGTGGAGGAAACCTGGGAAGTGATTTCAGCAACTTACGGGCCGGCAGTCGTGACCAGCGCCATGCAGCGCATCTTCGATGTCCATAATGGGAGAAATAAGCCTTCTGAAATCCAATTCTCTGTGACGAATGAGACGTTTGGAGGCGATTCGTTTCCGAATAATCTTAAAGGGTTTTCGATGGTATGGAGGCGGATAAGGCGCCGCGGCCGTAAGGTCATTTACTCAACGCCAATGAAAGTGTTTGCCGAAGAAGGGAATAGATTATCTGTCGATCTTGGCCGTACGCTTCCCTTCATTGAAGACAAAGACGATACCGCAAACGGGGGTATACGGATTATTAGTGCGTGTTGGCACAACTGCGACGTCACAGATCGGGTCTCCACTCTTGTGAAGAGCGGCCAGTATACCATTATGGCCACAGGCGCCGAGCTCCTTACAAGTGACCCTTGTCCTGCGTATCTGAAGGTTTTATCCGCCACCTGGACCTACCCCGGCACGGGCGTCACTTCATCTCAATTTTCAGTTCGCACAGCTCGCGAATATGGCCATTTGAACATTCCTCCGCATCTCAATATTCTCTGTGCGGACTGGTCATGTGTGGATATCACTACCGTATTACAAACGAGGATAAACCAGGAACAGACTCTGAACCTGGATACGAATAACCTTTTCCAGCTTGTGCCTGACCCGTGGTTCGGTCACTATAAAGCCATTTCTATCATCTATCAATATGGTTCTGGTCCATTGGAATTGCTTGTGGCAAGAGATGGAGCAGGTGTGATACTGATCAAACCCTACAAGACATTCCATCAGACCTACAGCTGGCAACTCAACTACGATATTGGAAATGACATCACGATCTTGGCTGTAATATGGGGACTGCAGCCCATCCTAGAAACACCGGCCCTTCAGAAAGCTTTGAAAGAGGGGAAAATCCCTTGCAGCACCGAATTTTTTGGAATCGACGGGTGGGGTGGAAAGATAAAGACCTGCCAGGTCTTTCTGCGGAATGCTCGAACGGGTGAAACCAGCTGTATAGCTGAACGAGAAGGCTCTATACTCACATTACCATCTGCGCAGCAGTAGAATATGTGATATAAAGATAAATATATTAGGATTGAAGATTTCTAGAACTATCTTTCTCCATTAATGATTATGTGAAAAAAGGCTAGATAGAGAAAGTGACTGAAACCCATGGTCCTTGCAAGGAAGGAATTGTTACGCATATAAATTCGGGCCTAGCCATAACTTTCCAAATACGGCGTTAGATGGCGGGCGGGTGCACTTGGGCTGGTCTCGCGGGCTAGGACAGGTATATATAACACGGCGGAAGCGGTTCATGATTGTGCCATAAAGAAGAAGGCCGGTAATGGAATTAATTCAATTAAAGGTGTGGTTAGAAAATATAAGAGTTAAAGAGCCAAAGACTGATTCTTAAGGATAATTGACTAGACTAGATTTTTTTTTGTGTAGGCTTCCTTGGAATTGTCTTATCGAAGCACTAGCTTCTCTCGACCACCAACCCCCCACTTTTCCACACACTACGGTACTCAACAGTTCAGCTCGAACCTATCGGCACAACTAGACGATGTTCATGATGCTGCAATCCATTCAAGTAAAAGTTATCTGCCTTCCATTGTTCTTACTATGTGTAGCTGCTCAACTCTCCGTGGCTAACAAAGCCCCTCAATATCATCATCTCCCCCCACTTCGCGAGCAGGCAGCAATCCAAGATGCGTGGAGAGATGAACGAATCTCCAATATTCCCCATATATTACAGAAATATGGGGTAGATGCCTGGCTGGTTTGTCTCATGGTCTATATACGATGGTCCTATGGTAATGTGTATTAGATGAGCCAAAGAGAATACGCAGAAGACACCGTCTTCTGGTCTCTGAAAGATGCGACTCAGTTCTCTGCGCGTCGGCGCACAACCCAGCTTTTCCTCGCCAATGCCACTGGTTCAACCCGATCTGCTTATTCCTGGATTGACAACACGCCTGAGCTATGGAGTAATCTACGCGAAATTCTGGAATCCCAAAATCTTGCTACGATCGCTGTGAATGTCGACTCCGAAGTCTCGTTCAGCAGCGGCATGCATTATGGCGAGCTGGGGCAAATCATTGAAAAGCTGGGTGAGAAATGGATGGACAGTTTGGTCAGCGTACCCATGATTGCTGTTGAGTATATCGGGACAATGGTCAAAGACCGATTGCCCTGGTACCGGAAATTTCAAGAGACAGCTTGGGCCATCATTTCCGAGGGTTTTAGTGAGAGAGTGATCACACCGGGAGCAACTACTACAGAGGTATATTGTTCATTGCCCAGTCATTCATAAGAGGGTAACTAATTAGTAGGATGTCGA
This sequence comes from Oidiodendron maius Zn, assembly GCA_000827325.1. NCBI lineage: Eukaryota > Fungi > Ascomycota > Leotiomycetes > Myxotrichaceae > Oidiodendron > Oidiodendron maius. The sequence continues at coordinate 5,611,232 of KN832870.1, read as the reverse complement.
ATGGTGGATGCGCGAAAAAATACAACAATTAAACTATACCACCTGGTTTATGCCCTCAGTGAGCATTCTGAGCGGAGGGTTTCCCTTCGAAGCCTCCACCAAACCGAACACAATTCAGTTTGGAGACGTACTCCATGTCGATTTTGGTGTCACGGCAATGGGCTTGAACACGGATACCCAACATCTAGGCTACGTCCTGCGTCCCGGAGAGACCGAGAAGGATATTCCTCAGGGCTTAGTTGACGGCCTGAAGAACGCAAACCGCGTTCAAGACATTGTTGTGTCGAATATGAAGGCGGGCCTATTAGGAAACGATATACTAAAGAAATCTCTACAGGACATGGAAAATGAGGGTATCACGGGCAAAATATATTGTCATCCCATTGGCGACTGGGGCCATTCCGCAGGCACTCTTTTTGGTACTTCTACACTCTCCCACGATTTAATAGAAGACTGACATAAAGTTACCCAGGCATGACCAATCTTCAAAATGGGGTACCGATTCTCGGGGATTTACCGTTGTTGGATCATACTTATTACAGTATTGAGTTGTATGCTGAATACTTCGTCCCGGAGCGAAATGCGACCATGATTTTCCCCTTGGAAGAGGATGTTTATTGGGTTGATGAGAGAACTGGCTGGGACTGGGTATATGGACAGCAGAAGCAGTTTCATTTTGTCAAATCCCCAGCTAGCAATATATTCCGTATACAAGGTCGCTGACGGGAATAAGCTGGAGGAGGAGGCAACCTGCCTCAGAGTTGGTGTCGACGATGTATTACGATTGTGCATCACAGAACTCGAGACATAGCGTCACAGTAGCACTCACATATTGTCGGCATGTATATAAAGAGTGAAGAAATTGACTGATTTTCGATTCGTGTATATACTCTTTGCATTTCATGGCAGGTTCGCTAATTTTTTGGAACCTGTCTGTGAAAATCGCAATTTCAAATCCTGTTCCTTTCCTTACTTTTAGACAGCTGATAGCTATAATCGCCGTCTCAAATGCAAACGCCATGAAAATAATAACCAAATTTTTAATGAACAAGAGTAACACGCTCTCTTACCTATCATCCCCGGGCTACATTCAGGTCTGCTTTTTCTGGCAAAGGAAAATCGCCTGCGTAGGAGTCCCGATAGTCATGCTGATCACTGGGTAGCCATAACGGCAGTCGGGGAAGTTCGGGTCCTTGCACATAGACTGCTTTCCCTCGTTCACACCACACGGCCCGCCGACTGTCGGATCTGGGATGGGAACGGCGGTGGCAACGGAGGCCAGGAGAGAGATAATAGCAGCGACGAAGGTAATACGGGCCATGGTGTGAGTATGGTAAAATGGGAGTAAATATCTGCGTTTGGATATCTGTGAATTTAATTTGCGGAGAGAGTTCTTGATAGGATGGAAAATAGCGCTGACTGTGCCGAGTATGAGTTCCAGTTGTGGGAAGGAAGCAGGGCTTTATATGCTGGGAACAAAACATCCTTTAGCTACGCAGAATAGGCTTGACGTAAATCTCAAACTTCTCTGTCATTCCTAAACATATCTATCAAACAACTAAACCATACCAAACGCCACATTTTTATTCCCGATTGTATCCATCAAGCAAATCCCGAATCTCTCACGGGTTCGGGGCTGGCGACCACGGTCGCTAAGCCCCGCTCCTTCGTGGCTAGAGAATCCTTACACCTAGAAAACGCAACAAACACAATTTTACTTTGGGGGCTGAGTAAAGGAATAGGAGCCAGAAGACCTTACTTCTGGTGTCTCACGCGACGGCCTGCCCGTTAATTTCAACGTGGTTTTGGTGATCAATCTGCATCGTGCCAGGAGGGTTCATAGGACGAACTTTGACCTTCGGCGCCTTGCCGATAAGCTCATGGACAGCTTCCAAGATTGCCGTAGCCATGTTTCCTGTCAATTCTTTGTCCTCATTAGACAGTTGAGTTGCGCGGGCACCGCCGGAGTCGGGCATGTCAGAGTGTAACTCGGGATAGCTCAGATAACCTTCCATGTTTGTCAGCGCCGATTCCTTCACTTTTGCTGCAAAGCCCTTGAATACTTCTGTTGCCTGGTTAGTCGCAGGTAAGTGCAACAAAAATCGGGTGTCCGCCTTGGGGTGGGACGCTGGAGCCGTGCCCGTGATACCGACACCTAAGCAAGTAACAAGCCCCTCCGTCCATAGACCGAGGGGGAATTCACCAGCTCCAAGGAATGCATCCATTTTTACATCATTAAAGCCTGGGGGAGGTGCGCGAGCCTCCAGGTCGCGCTTCGTAGCTCCGTTCGCGCAGGCCTTTGCAACATTGTCCCATGAGGACTTGGACGCTTTGATCTTGGAGAAGAGACCTGTGCCGCTGACAAGGGCTTCGTTGGCTGCAGTGGGGGCGGCAATAGCAAAGTCCGTGAAGACTATGCTGGCGAGAAAAATGGTGAAGCTGCTGCTGAAATGCATAGTGGTGGATGAAAATACTCTGGGATAGGAGGAGGTTGGTGGGAGGAAGGATAATTCCGTTTCGGCACGGGTCGTGAGAAGGCTGCTAATCTAGATGATGATAATTCAACTGTATGAAAGCTATGATGGGCATATATATACATTTCTTTTTTCTTTCCATTTTCTGTCCTATTTATGGATATCTTCTTGTCCTCATACTGTCAGCAGAACTGCCACCACCTCACTTCACGGATTAATTTTCATGCTTACCAACAGTGAGCACAGATCCCGAGAAATTATAGAGAGTTGATCGATTCGAAGCATGGTCACCAATTATTACTAAGGAACAAGGCTTAGAAGAGCTAATTCAGAGATACAACCCGGCACCAGGAATGCCCAGGAGCATTTGGGATTTGCTTATTGTTCCTGCGTCAGGCTGAGCCGCGCTCCGTGGGACGTCTGGGAGGAAGTCGGGATTCTGGCCCTCCTCGTCAGGTTCCTTAATGGAAGCAGCAGGCTTAACCGGCTCTATGATAGGCAGGTATAGGCAACTTCCTACCTATGATTTGCATGATAATTTAATTTTCCATGTATGCCAGTGCCGACGCTCCCCGGCTCTTTAACCTTCCTTCTGCCGTGAAACAACTCTAGGCTCTCCGCTTAAATTCAACCTCCGCACTGCCCGCACAAGCCACGGGCCGAGTTGCCGCCCCATTCGAAATCGAGGAGCAGGCGGTATATATTAATTATTTTATTTTTCCCCCCGCATCTTCAGCCAATTCTCGGCCCATCAAGTTTAGTAATGGCGTTAATTACAGAGCCTGTAAGTACAAATTCGCCACTATCCCCTGTGTGCCTTGTAGATAGGTGATTATCACCAAGTTGTGTAATAGGCTATCTCAGTATGTCCCCAAATTTACTTCATCTATCAGCTCTTCTCGCACTCCTGGGCACTACATCTGCTCAGGTTGCGTGCCCTGGAACTTTTGAGAAGATCGACGCGACAACCTGGACAAACAGAGCCAACCCGGGTTGGAATCTTGGTAACACGCTTGATGCGTTACCGACAGAGGGTAGTTGGGGAAATGTAGCTAACTTTTCTACCTTTGACGACCTAAAAAAGGGTGGTTTTAAAGGAGTTCGTTTGCCTGGTATGCACTCACAAATTTATACTTGATTTCACCGAGGAGAATTTATGTGACTGACAGACGGCAGTCAGTTGGGCTGATCACTTCATTAGCGGCGCTCCTGACTATACAGTCAATGCAACATGGATGCAGCGTGTAGAGGATGTGGTTGATGCAGCTTTGGAACGAGGGCTCTACACTATCGTCAATGCTCATCATGAAGCTTGGTTTGATCTAACCGATCCTGGCTACAACTATACGGACATTGAGAACCAATTTAACAGCCTGTGGAGTCAGATTGGGACCAAGCTGGCTTGCAAGTCTTCTTTGCTAGCCTTCGAGCCTATCAATGAGCCGGGGGCCAATACAGCTGATCAGATTGCCGAGCTCAATAAGATCCAAGGACTCTTTGTCCAAGCCCTTGCAGACAGCGGAGGTTTTAACTCGGAGCGTGTTATTACTCTAATTGGCCCTGGTGAGGGCCTCGACATACCTGGGAATCTTGTTCTCCCTGAAAATATGACAAATCCTTACGCTCTCCAATTCCACTACTACTCTCCCTATGACTTCATTTTTCAAGCGTGGGGAAAGACCATCTGGGGCTCTGATGCAGACAAACTGTCTCTCGATACAGATCTCTCTGAGATCCGTAATAACTACACCAATGTGCCTTTAATCATGGGCGAGTGGGATGCGAATCCGTCTTGTGAGCAGGCGGCTCGCTGGAAATACTTCGACTACCTAATCCGCGAGGCTCGTTTGTACAAAATCACGACCTTCATGTGGGATGCCGGTAGCGATCTGCTTAACCGTACTGCCAATACATGGACCGACCCGGTGGCGCATTCAATTCTAATCGATGCCGCAGCAGGGACAAATAACAGCCTCGCAGATAGCACCGAGGACCCGAACGCCCGGACACAACAGTCCTCAGCCTATATATGGCATCGTATTGGAACAGCCGTCAACGACACCTCACTTCCCTACCTATGGAATGGCAACACGCTGAAATCCATCACTGGACCAGCGGGAACACTCATCAAAGGCAGAGACTACACTGTTTCTGGCAGTAATATCACCTACAAAGCCTCCTTCCTCTCACGTTACTTCTCTACAAGCGCGAGCTCCACTCCAGGACAGAAGGCTCTGTTGACCTTGAACTTCTCTCATGGATCGCCTCTATACGCCAAGCTCATCGCCTGGGACACGCCGATTCTCGCAACAACTAGTGCATCTGCATCTTCAGTGGGTGCCAACGACCTGTACATCCCTATCACGTACAAGGGCCTTGCGCAAGTTGCAGCCGTCCAGGCCACAACGGAGGACGGCACATTCCTCTTCGATTCCTGGACGCAGTATCTGGGTCCCTTGCAGCAGGGTCGGGCCACTTCAGGCAGTCAGTGGAACTGGGATACGTCGGGCGTAACAATCTTGAACAGTGCTGTGCAGGCGGTCGCCGCAGCAGGCGTGAATACCAATTTCACTGTCGAGTTTTTCCCTCGTCTTGGTAATTCGGGTTCAAATGCCGTCAATATAACGATTACCCCATGAATGCCGTTAATTAAACATTATTTTCCAGATTCAGCATATATATGTTTCATAGAATCCAACTGACCGACATCCCTGTGAAGCAAAAATCCCGTAATAAACACTGATGATCCTGACTAAAGTGCCACAACTCTCAACAAAACCACTGTTTCACTTGTTCGAACTATCTAACTCTATATCCAGCCAAGTCTGTATCTTACCTTTTGTGATATCTTCTTAAGTCTTCCATAAAGGCTACTAATACTAACGTCTATCCCTATGTCGAGACACGCACCCCGTCGCGAGATGAATCACGAGTACTTGGAATTCAAGCGGTTGTAACTCTGTAAACACATTGAAGTTTCTCCTAATTTTGCATCAGTCATATCGTGCAGCCACTTCCAAGCACTTCCCAACCGGCCACTCCGAAAATTACGATCACGTCGTTGCCTTCGCGCCCGGATGTGGAGAGCATGCTTCTTTGATGTATTCGAACCCCTTGACCCACAGCACCACCATCGAGCTCTTTCCGCCTTTTAAACCCATAATGCAGTTGACATAGGTGTTCCAGTCTCACTACAATGCTAAGAAGAAATCGACTCGGCTTTACTTACCGCTTAGAAGAAGCTTATTCTACTGCCACACCTTTCGCTAATAAAATCGATCCTAGGGCAAAGATCTATAGCAAAGGATACCGCGTTATTGTCTAGCTTGGAGAGGAAGTAATAGCTAAAGTGAGGTCACTTGATGATATAGGCCACTATTGAGCTTTATGTGAAGGCCTGCTATTTACTAGTATAGGCAGCGAGAGAGGCTTTTTCCAAAATGGAATCGCTTTACGGCCAGCGCCGTGACCGGCTCCTTATAAAAAATATCGAGGATACCATTAGACGTTTGAAATCGTTGGTACTCTCCTAAGAAAATCAGTTTCTACTCTGAGAGTCCCAACTCATGGCAGTATAAGCGGCGGTGCTCCATGCTCATGCACCTTTGGTCTATCAACCCACTTCTCAACTACATTCGCTTTCCCAGCAGAAATTCCAGCGGCAAAACCATCAACTATCTTCGAGGCAATCTTCTCCAAGGGGTGTGGTGATTGGTGTCCTATCAGCGTTTCATCTGGATCCCACCCATCCTCCTCCTCCTCCGTTTCATCTTTGGTGGCTGGGCTACCAACTTGACGGTGAGGCCTCCCTTCATCGGCCTTAGCACGAATCTGCCCATCACGCGGGAGAAACTCACGCTGAGGCTCTGCTTGCGTACCCAACTCAATATTTTGCAGACGCTTCATGATCGAAGCAATCGTGTCCTGTAGTTCCTTAATGTCGACACGGGCGTCCGCCAGCTCTTTCCGGGTTACTGGTAGGGAATCGGATTCTGCCCTAACGTTAGGTTTGGGAGAGGAGGATAAGACCGCTGGGTCTGGCGTTTTGGGCAAGGCCTTGACTGGCGATCTCCCTGGCATTAATGCCTCTCTATTGTCTGGTTCGCTCTTGGGTGTTGGCCCCGTCTTAATCAGCGACTCCACTTTGGTCGGTGGTTCGGCTATGGCAAGAGAAGTTTCAATGAGCGTCGGTTCTTCAACCAAAGACGCTTCATAGCGCTCCAGTAACTTTTTAGCAGTGATCAGCTCGCCCCTCCCATCCATCGTCTCCACTTCCTTTTTCCAGAAGGGTGTTAATGACCCGTCCCCCCGATCATACGGCTCTGCTCTTTCAATAAATTCTGCCCAATCGGCCACTACTTGCTTCGCTCGGTATTTACCGACCTCGAACCACTCCATATGATTAACATTACAATCTTGGCTCTCGCACCTGCGCTCCCAGCGCCGTTCCTTAATCAACTCATAGTGTGTAAGGGTCTCGGCTCGCTGGGCGTATGGGACAAGGTGCACACTGAACAGTAGCTTGGGGTTGTCCCCATGCTTACTCCAATATTTAAGACGATCATCAACAGACCTGGTCCAGCCGATCTTGATGTGGCCTAGAGAAGAGTCCCGAGTGAAGCCATAAAGCGAACCAGTTATAAAGTCGTCATCTTCAAGCGGAGCAAGGATTTTCCGGGCGACGGAGTCGCTGGGGCGGGGTTCTGGTCTATAGATGCAGAACTCGGTTTGAGGGGGTTTAAAGTCGGACGCAGATTGGCCTGGAGTAGAGTTTGAACCATTCACTTCACGAGAGCGGAGGCGGTAGCGGGGTACGAAGGTGTTGTTCTGAGGCGCTGGGGCAGAAGACGTGGGACTGGATTGGGAAGCAGCCCGTTGCCAGATCTCATTCTGCCATCGCCGGGCCAGTGGCCTCAGATTCCCATCGTCCACTATTTTCTGTCGATGGCCAGCGGGGGCAGCGAACGTGCAGCAACTGTACCTGATATACTTAATAATTTGTTCAAGACTAACAGTCTCACTCGAAGCTGCTATGATTGCTCTGCGAAGTTTGCCCGCTTCTCTACGGTCACTTTCGTCCATCCAAGCCCCACATCTTGGGTACGGTTCGTTCTTGTTGAAATAGATGCATTTGTTATTTTTCGAGGGATCATGTTCATAAAATGAAATGAACCAAGATTCATCTGGTTTGACCATTTTCGGGATGTCGTCAATTTGCAGTGGCTAGGGTGATTCGTGGTAAGGGGCGAGATATATAGGGTCTACCGCAGCTGACTTCGTGGAGAGGGAGGAGGGCTTAATTACTAACTATGTTGTCGATCTTAGATAATACCGGTGTCAAGTTCTTGTGCTGGTAAATGAAAGAGGTCATCGTGAGGTGGTGGAGGGGCTTGGTCCATTTTATGTACTGTACAGTACCAGTCATTGACGAGTTGTTCTCGGGGGGCTGGGACGGGACGGGACGCGACAGTGCGGTGCCCCTGCAGACTCCGCCACCACCATCCTCAATCACATGGCATGTGGATGAGCTGCTGCCTCTCCACGAGCCATTGGCGTCGAATTGATTAGCGCTTGATAAGTAGAGAAGAGATCCCGCGGGGGGGGCCTAACGCTCTCTCAGTGAAGTGAATACCTTCTTGCCTACTGTACCTTTTCGGTGATGGCCCGGCAATAGCTCTACCGCAATCCAGCACATTCTGAGTCTCAATGGACCAAATCCTCCCTTGGCTATGTGAGGAATGTTCTTCTATTGACCTTGGAAGATCTTCAGTCCCGACACCCACTGGAGTTACTCCCAATTGTCCAGACCATTGAATCAGGCAACTATAGAGTTCTAACTGCGAAATGCCCCTCAGTGATGCATAGAAAACTATGCATGGCTCGCTCGATCGCTCATTGCGCCTCGCTCGGATGGCCCGGACAGCCGCCATAGTCTCTGCAGTGGCTGGCCATGACTGGCTGGTCTGGCCCTCTCGTACGATGATGCACAATGACGCTATAAGTATGCCGCGAGGCTGTCGTCCAGCTGAGCCGTACGAGTACAACCTCGGCCCAATCCCTCTCCTACCTTAAAAACTGCATACATATCGACACTGCGACAACTATTTACCGACATTCTTTTGTTTAGAGAGATTCTTTCAGATCCTGTCTGAATTACGCGCCTACTACAATGTAATGATAGCAGCGAGTTCAGCCTGACCCAGTTCTTCGATAACATCCCCCGATATGCCATACTCTTGCACACATAGGAAAAGGGGAAGGTCACCTTCAAGGGCATAATAGAGGGGAATGGAGCGAGCAAGACTGGTTTTAACAAAATCCGATTCTGCGGAGAACAGGCTAGACGCGATCGCTTGCTGTACTTTTGGGTTGACACGTGCTGTATCGATAAACCGAGCAGTGCTGAGCTCACAGAGGCTATAAACTCTATGCTACTTTGGTATCAGAATATGGTCAAATGCTATGTCCATCTCTTAGATGTGTCGACAAAGAAGCGAAAACCAAGTAATTCGTTTACCGAGTATACTTGGGCACTGGCATTTCGGTCAAGTAAATGTCTATGTGAGGCTGGACCCTTCAAGAGCTTGTTGCTCCGACATCAGTTGCGTTCTTCTTTAAGGACCAGGAGTGTTTAGGCGACAAGAGGAGGCTAGAGCGACAAATCCACGAGGCAACGGGGATTCGGTTTCTGCGCTTTGAGGAAGCACCTCTGTCACGATTCGATATCGAAGACCGGTTAGTATTGGCAAAAGAACGCCAGACAATACGCGAAGAGGACAAGGCATACTCGCTATTTGGCATTTTCGATATCCAGATCCCTATCCTCTATAGCGAGGGGAGAAAAAATGGCATTGGAGCGACTCTAAGAGGAGATCAACAAACCTTTAAAGGACAAAGCGTTTAAACGGCTTTGCGAGGAAGGAGACATTTTTTTAAAGGTGAGTTCTAAATACTTGATATTACAATCAAAAGGAGCGCTAATCCCTTAACCCAGAGCTCTACCGTCTTCCATACGCTATAGGGGCAGCGTTCGATTCATTCGACCGCCAACAAGATCCCACCTGCCTTCTCGACACCCGAGTTGACCTGCTACAAGAGATATGCGACTGGACCAATGGACAAGATGAGCGGTGCATATTCTGGCTCAATACCATTCATGGTTAGGAACTTTACCATGTAGTAAAGGTGATCATTCTTACATGGGGATTTTCGTTTCGCAGGGATGTCGGTTATTTGCAACTATTTCTCTCGATTATGCTCTCGATCATGCGATATTCTCCTCTTTGAGCATGTAAAAAAAACTATACTAAATGTATCTGCTTACGCCCACAGAATTTAAATCAAGTCATTATCTAATCACCAAATATCTCCCACTCTAGCTGCTTATGTGGGAAAATGCCTCTACGGATAGATGTGGCGGACGATGTCGGCTTCTCGGCAGTTCTGCGACTCTCCCACTTTTCCTCCAAGCAACAGCATACGACGTTCTCTACTTTTGGTGTCACTTAGAGATCATATTTACAGTTTTATTTACAGTATTATTCCCTCGTGCTCGTCCATCGACGAGTTGAATTGATATGACGAATACTTCGAGTTGTGGGGGAGACCAGCCGATAGAGCTTCCTCCCCTGAGTATGACTCCCATGGACCAACTATCAACGCACAGTGTCTTGGATGCAGAACCACACCGGGAATTTCAGCATGAAACCTCATCCACAAGAAGTAGCCAGAACAAGAATTTGTAGGTATAAATCTTGTCAAATCTATTAATAGCCGCATTATCTATTGGACTCTCTCACACAATCTCTACCATCCACTAACGGAATAGGGTGTCTATACTTGTGGTGCTCGCCGCTTTTGTCTGCATGTTTACCAGCTGCGGCATTAATTTTGCTTTCGGAGTGTATCAAGAATTATACGAGTCTATGTCGACGTCTGGCGAACCTAGCCCATTCGCGGGAGCTTCGCCCGCCCAAATTGACCTCATTGGTACACTAGCCATATCCTTGATGTCCCTCGGGGCACCATTAGCCTCTGCGTGGTGTAAATCATACTCGCCACGAACGGTCACTCTCGCCGGCGCATTGATGTTTGCGTTGGCCAACGTCCTTGCTTCTTTCGGCAAGAAACTTTGGCATTTCTTTTTAACTCAGGGTATCTTACTCGGGGTTGGCACTTGCTTGACCTACATTCCCGCCGCCACGGTCACTCCCGGTTGGTTCACAAAGCATCGGGGTCTGGCAATTGGAATTCTCTCTTCTGGGACCGGATTTGGAGGCGTGTTCTGGGCTCCCGTGCTCCGCGCCTTGAACTCTGCTATTGGGTTCCGTAACACTCTCCGTTTAGCTGGGGGTCTGTCATTTATTTTACTTGGATGCTCGGCCATGATATTAAAATGGGAGCCGGGAATCGAACAGCGAAATCGTATCAATCTCCAATCCTCCAGATCCCGTCTTCTTGTCCCATTGGTTGACTGGCGTGTTGCACGCTCTCGAAAATTTGTCGCTCAGTGTATGTCGGCAGGATTGCAAGGAGCTGTCTATTATGCCCCATTGTACTTCCTTTCCACATATGCGAGAACTCTGGGATACTCTGCTGCAACCGGTGCACTCTTTATCTCTCTGACAAATGCGTCGTCTGCTATTGGCAAAGTCATCATTGGATATACAGCTGATCGCGTTGGCCGCTTGAACATCCTCTTCTTGACGACGTTCATTAGTGCCGTTACTACTTGGGGCCTTTGGCTCCCGTCAACTCTCTCTGGTGGTGACAAGGACGGAAAGAACTTGTTCGCCGCCTTCGCCATTCTGTATGGCATCTTCGCTGGTGCATATATTAGTCTGTTTCCAACAGCTCTAGTCGAGCTCTTTGGAGTACAGCACTTTGCTGACGTTAATGGATTCCTATATATGGTTAGAGGTTTAGCTGCTCTTGTGGGAACACCGATAGCTGGTGTCTTAATCAGAGGCAGCGATAGGGGCGCAGATGGGATTGGCCTTAGTAAGGCATATTTCAAAACCAGCATTCTGGTCGGGACTCTTCTTACCGGCACCACAGTAGCCGTTGCATGGGCTAGGATTGAAGCTGCCTCTGGCTTGGGGGGTAGGACTGAGGGGAGAAAGATGAGGTGGAGACTTTAAGGAGAAGTTTTAGAATTTTTTATGTGCCAGTGTTAACTGATACTTGTTGTAGAAAATTTAGTAAAGGCTATTGATTAAATTTCCATTTTACTGGCTTTCTAAATGCAGTTATTCATGCTGCCCCGATCAACGTCTATAATATAACACACGTGCTCCACTTTTCTCCTGCCTTCCTCCCTGACGCAGACCGTGGCGGTCGATATGTTAATCACACTTGCTACGCGTGGGCAAACTCCATTCAAGAGATGTCAATGTGTCATCTCAGTGTACTGCAGGCCATGACAGCAAAGGTGGCGCATACGTGCTTCGGACGCAAGGTCAAGGAGATGATCGAACAGGGATATTTAGTACTCGGAAAGAGACTCTCTTTATGTACAGTATATTTCTTATTGATCATCCAGCTTTTTTAGAAGATGGAGAAATTTCTCTGATAATGCAGGAAACCATTAGTTGAGATCTAATCCTAATGTCCCTTACGCGATGGAGTACTAACCTGCGACACCCCACCGTCGAGACAGAAGTGTCAGTGCTTCCACCAATAAATGCCACGTATTTGCTGCTCCTTCAGCAACGTCTCCTTCTTTAATAAACCAATGGCACTCAGTGGCAGCATCGTATAAGCTTTGGATAACCAGCGGACTAGAGCTGTCGAGATTGTCCTGGGCTTGTCTGAGCACACACCATGCTAGAACAGAACCTCGAGTAGCGATAATCTGTTTAATCCCTTGTATAGAGGCGGTCTGCATGGCGCTTTCTTCTTCAAAACGCTCCGCAATGACATCGGGCAGGTTGCATGCATATATGTGGTATAAAGCCAACCGCGCGGAAGTACAGAGTGCAACATCCACCAGAGTAATCGCCTCACCATCTTGTGGCTCGTCCATAGGCCTGGATAGATGTTTATCCAGCGCTGTCAGCGTCGTGCTTAGCTGTAGAGCCTCGCTCAGAATGAGCTCTCTTGTCTGCACGTCTTTTCGTGAGTTTCGGTGTCTGATCACTCGACCCAGAATATGTGATGCTTGACAAACTCTAGCATAAGGACCAATAGTTAAATCAGGCGAGAACCCTGTGGTATAAAGGGCTTGTGTTGTGCCTATATCGCCTCTGCGCCACTCTGAATCAGCTGTTGGCAGTAGGTCACCTCGAGCTGGCTCTGGAGTAGCAAGAGGAAGCCCTGTGGGTCCAAGATTGAGACATCTGATCTTCGTTTAGTATGAGGTGAGAAATTAATGAAAGAAGATAGTGCGAGGACTAACCGCTCCAGTATGGATACCGCCCACCATGTGCGGCGCTCTTCCTCCCAGTACGTCCATGTCTGAGGCGTCGTGAAAAGCTGCGTGGCGTTCTTCCTATCGTGAATGCCTCTCAGTAGACCAAGCCTTGCAGCTCGACCAACTGTTAAGTACGCAGTGGGGTAGATGCCGTGACCGATCTCATATAGTGCGATGAGGACAAGCGACTGGAAGATATGGAGTGATGTTGGTGATGACTCTTCTAAAGTATTCATGTAAGTTCTGGCAATTCCATAAAGCGTAGACTCAGTGCCTGCATGACTGTTCACTTGAGGATTATCGATAGCTAGCTTCATACATAGCAACAGTAAGGCAAGTCCTGAAGCTTCAGATGGTCCACCAGCCTGAAGACCTTGGTTCAAACGCTTCTTGCTAATAATTGGGAGCCATGTGTCAATAGAGGCAAAATAGGGCTCGCAGATAAGGCTTGCATCTGGTCCGAGCAATTGCGAAACTTCTGTCGGGACGGGGACCGTGTTCTTCAAAGCAGAATGTGAGATAGAGGTGAAGAGTTCTGGATCAAGAAAGAACGCATCAGGAAATACCGATGCGGTCGCATTGCTACTCAGCGCAATAGAGACAGATGTACTAGATGAAACAGATGGGGTTTTGTCAGAGTATGGCGAGCCGTAGGGTTTCCGCCCCGTTGGATATTCGCAAGATTTGCCCAACCGCACGCACTTTTCGTCCAACATGATCAGCCCAAGGGCATCCTACGAGGAAAAGACCATACCAAGGAACAGACTGGCAGTTGTCGTTGACATTTCCTCTTCAAACGACTAGTGAGCATATAGTTCAGCCGACGTAAATGGTAGCGAACTTCGTCATTACCTGCATTGTCGACACGCTTGCGGTGCTCGTCCAGGGCTCTCAGAATACGTTGAGTCTGTTGGTAGCTCGGACGACGAAAGTTCAAAAGAGGCCATTATCCCGCTGCAACCGCGGGGCGGGCGTGCTGTTGCCTGGACGCTGGCTGGTGATAGACTCGATGCGGTTGGAAGAGATGGTGGCAAGTGGGGTTTGAGCGAGGGGCAGAGCGGAAATTTCAGCCTCGAAATGTCCGCTCTTGGTGATTTGGATCCCTGCCAACCATGCGCCCAGCGGACAATATGACGTGCAGGGATCTGGGAGCGGGCCGCAACCTTGGGATCGGTGAATGCACATACGAGCAACCCCCTTCTTGCTTATACATACTCCGCTTGATGCCTCAATCTAGGCACTGAAGAAAGGGAGCAAAGTCGTCCCTCATGGCTATAAATAAGGAGATAAATTCCCACTCGAGGCTCTCTCTCCTTCATCAAGACACACACAGCTCAAGCAACAAAATCAAGAAAATCCAAAATATCAAATATACCTTTAGCCACGCCTCTCTCCAATTCAGAAATGTCCGACCTATTCAATCCCTATGCTGCAGAATTCGCGAACCCCAAGGGACCAGGCGACTCGCGGCCCACTGCACTTCAGATCATTCGCGACAATGATCTGCTCAACAAGTGGACCGGCAAGGTTGCACTCATAACAGGCGCCACTTCTGGACTTGGTGTTGAGACCGCCCGTGCGCTTTATGCAACCGGAGCTGACGTTTTCATCACCGCCCGAGATGTCAAGAAAGGTCAGGATGTTGTCGACGCTATCCTCAAATCTTCTGAGGGTCAAGGAAAGCTCGAAATCATCGAGATGGATATGAATTCGCTCGATTCTGTTAAGAAAGCCGCGAAGGCCTTCCTTGCCCAATCAAACAAGCTAAATATTCTCGTGAATAATGCCGGTATGGAATAAGTGTGAAAGATATTTGACTTCGTATTTGGTCGCTAACAAGTCGTTGATTCAGGCGTCATGGCAACCCCAGAAGGTACTAAGACTGCGGACGGCTTCGAGCAACAATTCGGAGTGAATCACCTCGCGCACTTCACACTAACGGCACTACTCCTCCCAACCCTCATCCAGAGCAGCACACCCTCCTTCAACTCTCGTGTTGTGTCGCTCACATCCTCCGGACACCGATATTCCGCCCTCCACTGGGACGATGTCAACCTGACGAAAGACTACAATCCGTGGATCGGATATGGTCAGTCCAAGGCGGCTTGTATTTGGTTGGCCAACTATATTGACCGTGTATACGGATCTCGCGGTGTGCACGCGGTATCGGTGCATCCTGGTGGGAGTTTTACAGGTCTGATGCAGAACTTGAGCCAGGAGACATTGGCGGAATGGCAAAAGGATACTAC
The DNA here is from genome assembly GCA_000827325.1 of Oidiodendron maius Zn. Lineage (NCBI taxonomy): Eukaryota > Fungi > Ascomycota > Leotiomycetes > Myxotrichaceae > Oidiodendron > Oidiodendron maius. The sequence continues at coordinate 5,596,098 of KN832870.1, read as the reverse complement.
AATGATGCTTGGCATGTTGACGCCAGAACAAGGAGCTGCAACGTCGATCTGGGCTTCTGTCGGAAAGGTGTGGGAGGGAAAAGGGGGCAAGTATCTGTGTAATTGTACCGTCGGTGAGCCTGCCAAGGATATGATGTCAATAGTGGACTATGGCTATGCTCCGCACGCATTTGATGAGGACGGGGAGAATAGGCTCTGGGAGTTGAGCTGTGAGCTTGCTGGAGTTAAGACTGAGGAGTAAGGAAGTTGTGTAGAAGTCGGGGCTCGAGTATTTCACGGATTTATAGCAAGATTGGTAATAGATTTGACTTATTCAGGCAATTTTAATGTTTACCTGTACAAAATAGCGACAAGTCGTTGGTCTCTACGTTAGTTATATGACGGAATTGCTTGTGTGAAAGACGGCGATTATGACTCCAGAGCCAGGCTCGTGTAACATTAGCTCATGCTTGATGGGTCGCTGTTCCCAAGTTCGGGATGTGTGTTTTGTATTCCTATAGAAATAGTTGTATCCTTTTCAACTCCTTAGTGATATCTTCAAAGCCCTCAATCGTCATAGAACAGCATCAGACGACAGTTGGCTAAGAGAGAAAAGATCATCCTCTTGATACGCAACTCCAAGTGTCCCAAGATTCGGCTCTTCTCCCGATATGAAATAATTAAATTGGCTTTGTCCCAAGAATTCCTCGCTCAGATGCATCGGAGAGAGGCCGAGAGATGTTTGCGTTCGAAGAGACTTGAGAAGATCATAAAATTTACGCAGAGAAGCTATTATTGGCGGGCTGTATGAGCCGGCCACGTTCATGTATCGATCGAATACGAGACTGATTTGGGACCAAGCCCTTGCATCATATGGTGTATCGCGTACCACAGTCATATGAGACAAGACAATAGCTATTGCGAGAAGTGGCGGTTCAGTTCGGTAGACCCACATCCAACCAGGATTCATCGCTTCCTTTTCGAGAGCTGTTACCCGCTCCAGAAGAGTTAGAGCGCCGATAAAGTGTCTATATAGAGGCGTGAGTTAGTATTAAAGTCTGGGCAGGAGAAGCCTAATATAAGAGGCAATACTCTTGTAAGATGGAGAGCAGGTGGGCGAGAAAGGAGAGAGGACGGGCCTACTCGAGTTTAAATGAAGGAGGCGCTTCCCCAAATCTGATCAGTCCCTCACCGGCCATCAGACGTAACAATCCAAACTCAATTTCCATTATACTGTTAGCAAATGTAGCAAGAGGCTTCATATCATCTTTGACATTTGCAAATAGAGCCCTGGCTTTTTCATGGCCGGCTTCAATGTGCCGCAGCTGCTGAGTATACGATCGAGTTCTCAGATTCTGTCGAAGGGGGCAGAGGACAGCAAGCACTGCACGCTTCAAAAGAACGAAGGTCATTTGCGAGAATGCACTCGTGAGTGTCGGGGTATCACTCGGTTTTGCGGAAGGACTTGTATTCCAGGCTTCATCATTTGCACTTGCAGGCAGTGTGGTGTCCCAGGGGAATGCAAGAATGGAAATTGCTCCCTGAAGTGCAATTGCCTTTTGGTCCAGCAAGATAACTTGGTTCCATAGCCGCCGTCTCCACTCTGACACCCATTGGGAATAGTTAAAGAAGGAAGGGTCTTTGTGGAGGCCAAGGCGCTGAGCATTCCGAGCCGCTAGACCTACTAATGCAGTCGCAGTCTGATAATTTCCTCTCGCAAAAAGAAATGTCTAGAGTTAACAAATTAGCACATTAGTCACTAAAAGTAGTTGTGGTGACCAATAGTGAAAGAGAAGTATCTACTCCTGTTCGGGATAGAACTAACCAAATAGTACAGGTATGCCTGGAATACCGACAACTTATTGCTGCTGATGAAATCAACTTGATGCAAGGCAATTTCTTGTGCTTCTTGGTACTTATAGAGTAGCCACTCTCGTTCTACGCCGAAAGAGGCTACGACATCGCTAGGCAAGAGACTTGCAACTGCCAGTCCGTATATTGAAAATAGTAAGGCAACGAAACTGTTCGACTGGGCAAGCTGGCCAGCTCGAAACCTCGTGAGATCTGCAAAGAAGGTTGCTTTGTTCAGAATTCGCACAAATGGATTGACATTCTGGAAGAATATTTCAATCAATAGGTCTGCTTCTGCATCGGCAGGCAGATAGGATTGAAGAGCAAACGGATCTCGCTGTACAGGCCCCAAGATTGACGGAGAAGCTTCTTTGGGGCCATCCGAATCCTCATATGCCGCAGTAATCTCAAAATATATGTCCCGAAGCTAGCAATACCATGTACTCAGCGGCTTAACCATTTTTACTTCAAGTAAGGAGAGATATCGACTTACATTTGGAAAAAGCTCTACCCAATTCAAGTAGTAATCATAGTGGACAGAAAAGTGAGTTCCGAGGATTTGGCGGCCGCAGTTACATTCCAATAAGGTTGATGCTTCGTCAGCGCTGACACCCACGGCGGTGGTCACAGGAGGTGCGACATCCTTGGCACGGAGAGATGCAGTTACGGCTTGAAGCTGGGCCTCGAGGAGGGCTACTCTTTCCAGCAACTCCGACTGCGATTCAACATCGCTGGACCCCCCATGATTCTCGTTGTATATACAGTCTACGCCACTCTTCTGGCAGTTCTCACAGGGTCGTTGCTTGTCACATTTGACTTTCCTCAGTCTGCACTGGGTGCATGGCGGGATCCTCCTCAATCCTCGAGCGAGGTTTAGCTGTTCTTCCATAGAAGAAGCTTTAGCCATTCCAGCGAAGTTTGGAAGCTCAATATTACGCCGCTCAGAAACTGAAAATCAGCGACGCACACCGCCGTCCTTACTGGTGACACTGTACATATCTCGAAAACAGAATCTTGTTGCTACGTCTGCCGATGAGGGGTTTCCATTATGTCAGTTTCTGGCGCTAACTTCATATGGCTAGGTGCTTCAAGCCACATCGTATCAATTGGGGCTAGGATATTCGACTGCGCCACACGAGGCTGGGACGAGGCTGAGTGCTGTTTGGGTGGGATGCCAGGCTCTGCAACTGCATTGTCGAGAGCATCGTGAGATAAACACGGAGGGAATGCTCTTACTACGTGCCTCTGGAATTAATTCTTCTCACTGCTCGCTATATCGCGGAACATTCGCGCAAGTTATTGGTTGAAATACCAGGCGGAAAGAACCAATGCTTTGCAGTAGTCAAGATTCGGAGCCATGTTAGACGCTAAAAATAAGGGGAATGTGGAATCCTAGTAAGTCTAGTAATTTTCATGTATGGGAATTATATTATAGATCGGAAGCAGATCACTAAAGGACCACAGCTCAGTCCTCCGACGTTTCTATTGCGAGATTGCAGATCTCCTTTCACTGCTGCACCGCTCACTGAACAGCAGCGAATCACACTGGCAGTTATTATAGAGCCATCCGGCATAATAATCCCATACTTCTCGTAATTTCTCGCCGCATTGCCGTTCCTGGCCCTGTGCACAGTTGGGAGGCTGATTATTAAGCCAACTTGCGTTCTTAGCGTCGCCGAGTCGCCGAGCGCGGCGAACCTGCCGAAACTTTAATAGATAATTAGAAATCCACTCTATGTTTACGGAAGCATATTTCCAGAACTGGAGCCCCTGTATTTTTAAGCATTTTATTGCATATCATTGGCTTGTAAGCTACTAATAGCTAGGACTAGCGTTGGTATACACTTGCCATCTGTTGAATGACGCAGATGTCGCAACTTACTTTGTAATTCGTATTTTATGTACAGTACATGAATCTGAATATATAAAACTAGAAGGTGCCTTCTCAACCTTCTCGGCATCATTCAATCCACACGAAGAGAGTGAAGCCAAACAGAAAGATAATAATTAATCCTTTTTCACCTCACTACTCTGTCCTACATACCATCTGATATTGCCGATCTTAAGAGCCACGAGCCACACTCCTAGAAAAGACAATGGCCAAAGATCAATACCTGGCGGGCCAAGTGGCGATTGTTACTGGCGCATCGAAGTTAACGGGAATTGGGGCTGCCAGCGCTATCGCACTCGCTGAGCATGGAGCAAATGTGCGTTCAAATACCCGATTTCCATGATGGATACGAAAATAGGATTTGACTGACCACATTGTCTTAACTAGGTTGCTGTGCATTACAGCTCCAATGCTACTGCCGTGCAGCAAGTCGTTGATAAGATTAAGAGTTTCGGTGTTCAAGCCGCTGCGATAAAGGCGGACGCATCTGCCACTGACTTCGGCAGCACGCTTGTCTCGGCGACCCTGAAAGCCTTCAACACCTCCAAAATCGATATAATCATCAATAATGCTGGTTATGCCGCCATGCATGAGAATGCTGCCGCCATTCCCGTAGAAGCATGGGACGAGGCATTCCGCATCAATGTCCGAGGGCCATTTTTGCTCATACAGGCTGCCTTGCCCCATATGCAGAGCGGAGGGCGGATAGTAAATGTGTCTAGCATCGTCGCCAAGCTGGGTTCATCCAAGTTATCAGTCTACGGCGCCTCGAAAGGAGCTCTCGCCTCAATGTCATTTGCTCTTGCCGACGAGTTAGGCCCGAGAGGAATTACTATCAACGTTGTTTCGCCAGGTCCCATTGCGACGGATCTAAGTATGAAGGGTTCTCCAGTGGCAGCGAGACTGGAGGCTAATCAGCACATCAAGAGGGAAGGTACCACAGAGGAAGTTGCGGGACTGATCCTGTTCCTGTCAAGCCCTGTTAGCGGTTACATTACTGGGCAAAATCTTTATGTGGATGGCGGGATTAACATTAACTGAAAGGCAATAAAGTGGGATGGACTTATTTTCATATAAATAAATTCGGATTTATTTTGATCGAACTTCGGCTTTTTTTGTTCTTACTGTGACAATTTCAGGGCCTGTTAATATGTTCTCTTATATTTTAAGATGTCAATCCCAAGCCCTCTCGTACAGAACACTGAGTTTTCTGCTACTGCTGGACTTCCTGTTGTTCTAAATGATTCTCGAAAGTGTACTTGACGGCATTACAGATCAAGCACCTGAGGAACTAATTACTATCAATGACGCATGAGCTTACATATCACATCATATAGTATGAAAATGCTAATTTAATTGGACTCCAAACGTATCATGGAGGCAGGACACGACTAGAAATTAGCATTGAATGCCGCCAGTTACACTTGACTTAAATACCAAAATCACCATCATATGGTAAGGACAGATCCGGGACAGTTCCTGTCTTATAACTAATCCGCTTACCATTATACACGATGACCTGTACGTTTCACGGTTCGTTGATAACCTTCCCCGCTTTCCACATTCTTCAGCCATTGCTGAACTTTCGGCCACGACTTGCCCTCCGTGCCAATTTTATTTGCAAATGTAACCTGCAGAGGAAATATCATCATCGCATCCGCCAATGTAACCTCATCACCAACTAGGTATTTGGTTGAACTTCGGGATAATTCGTTCTCGAGCCAATCCAGGTCGTGTTGGGTGGCTCCGACTAACTTCGTAAGGGCCTCAGGCGACGCTGAGCTGCGAGCACCAAAGTATGCCTCAATATGGAGCATGAAGGTGCCTTCTGAGGCCCACATGAATTCCCGTACTCTGGCGCGCTTGACGGGGTCAGCAGGCAGGAGTCGATGCTGCGTATCATACTTGTCGCAGATATATCTATGTTTGCTGGATTTAGCTCGCTGGAATTACGGCGTCAGAATGGGCTGCTACTCACTCTGTAATTGCGCCAGACTCGCCGAGGATAAAATCACCGTCCTGAATTGCAGGCGATTTACCAACGGCTGTAGGCACGCCGAGGTCTTTTGGAACGGAGCCATCGGCCTGTCGATTCGCAAACTTCAGGTCGTATTGGACATTGAGTTCTTCGAGTACCCATGCGGGACGGATCGCCCGTGATGATTGAAGGAAGTAGAGAGTCAACATTGCGCAGCGAACTAATGAGCAGAGAGTTTGATTTCAAGAATGCCAGCAGCTTTAGGTATAATGTACAGCACACTTGAGGGAGGAACGAATATTTTGCCTCGCTTTCCCCTCAGCTGATGTAATTCATTTGACTCCACGGCTTCTTACGTTCCGCCTCAAAAATGCAGCTCATGTATGTAATCAAGGCCTGTGATCTGGCCCCTGACGGAGGGTCCAAGGGCTCCGCTTGCAGTTGTAGAGCCTGAGTTCCTAATACATACACAATTTCTCAGCCGCCGTGGCAACGCTGGAACATTCTCACATTCCCACGCATATCGTATTTCTACAGCTCTTGAGGCACAGGGGTGACAGCTGTGCCTTCAGTCTCGGTCCAATCCCAAGATTAGAGGTGACATGGTCAGCACTTCCCCTCGCCGAGCGCGCCGAGCGCGCCGAATCTACCGAGACCATTACCCGTCCCGCTTCTTCGCAGTCTCCGTTGCGACCACAAACTGGGCTGTTTCTTCGAAGATTTTACTTTGTTAGCAATGGAAGGTTTCTCTAGACGTGCAGTGACGTACCTTTCATGTTCTATATTTGTAAGCATGATAATTCATTGCTATCGGAGGTGGTATAAATTGAGACAGAGTGTGCGACATCCAGCACATCTCCAAACAATCAAGTCCAATTGAATCAGACAACTCCGTCTATTATCAGCTGTTCTACCTTAGGAATTTTTCCAGCACGAATTATTATATCCCCAATTTCTTCTCATAATTTTATCCGACAAATCTACCTACAATGCCTTCCGTGCTTTTGGTCGGTGCCACGGGCTTACTTGGGCGTTAGCGCTCCCCACTGTTCTTCCCTGAAATTCCAGCTAACAAGTGGCGAAACAGCATCTATATCTCGACACCTGAAGGAGACACACCCTGACTGGCCCCTCACGGTCTACTTTCGCAATCCCGAGGCGGATAATTACTTCAACACAGTCGTGAAAGCAGACAAAATTGTTCATGGAACCTTCGAAGACGCTACTAAACTTGGCGATCTTGCCGCCGAGCATGAGGTCGTCATCAATAGCGGATCTTCATTTGACCCAAACGTCTCGAGAGCCATTATCGATGGGATGAAGCGAAGAAAAGGCATTGAAAAGGGGACATTGATTCACATTAGTGGCGGCGGAAATTTCATTGACGGCAGAACAGACGGGAAGTTCAATCCAACAAGCAAGGTCTGGAATGTGAGTTTTGATTATTTCTTTTACTCGAACCATAAAATTAAACCAAGCCGTCGCTAAAACCAACTGTAGGATATGAACGAAGACGATATCAGGCAAATCAACCCAAGCATGCTCAACGGAGGAGCGGACAGGGTGTAAGCATACAATGTGCCAAGTGCGACTTAGATTCGAGATAGAGCTGACATTTTGACTTGTGCACCAGCATTCTTGACGCCGGAAACGAAGGCAGCATAAAAACATACATTGTTTGCGAAGCGTTGACATATGGTTCTGCTCCGAGCCCCTTCTCCTCACTTGGCATTGGATACAAACTTCTAACTGGGAATGCGATTTCTCTTGGATACACTCCCTACGTTGGAGACGGCAGTGCTGTTTTGAGCACGGTAAGAAGATCCTCTGACTTGTCCTGACCCCTTGTTGAAAGTGATTACTGATTTATCTTTTCATGATTTAGATCCACGTCAATGACGCGCTTACCTTTATTTACAAGATCATCGACCTGGCTGTCGCTCAGAAGGAAGTAACGGGGTCGGCCGAAAGTCGATGGTACAACATCTACGGCGAACGGGTTTCCTGGAAAGATCTAGCCACCGTTCTTGCAAAGACACTGCATAGCAAGGGAGTCTTGCCTGACGCCGAGCCCAGAAGCGTTCCCTTGGAACAGGCAGGGGAAGGAGAGATCCCAAAGCTGATCGCTGCAAATATGCTGATGAAAGGTGATCGCGCGGAGAAGCTCGGCTTTAAAGCAAGAGAAAGGTCCATTCTGGAGCATATCCCGGAGGATTTGGCGTCTTATCAGTTTTAATTTTCTTCTATGTGAATATAAGTTTCCATATTCTTATTTCCTAGTCCTTGAATATAAATTGCACCCAGGAAGTTGTCTTAAATAAAAGCGCCGGAAAGAAATACTGTGTGGGTTGCACGGTTTAAACAATTCCCAAACTCTATCTAGTATAATTCTTAACAGCCTCGAAAATACAATATAATATATGTATCTACTCAGCACTTTGACTTCAGCTTACATCACAACTCAGAAACTGCAATTGGCGACAATCTTCTATAGCAGATTGACCGCTGTGACGACAGCTTTCTCGTAGTCGTCGCCCACGAATCGCAACTCCCTTCTTTTGAAGTTGTGGCAAGGGCTGAATCGCCACGATCCAGAATACTTCCTTGAAAAGATCCATTTACTCAACAATGGCACGAACCATGGAAACGGAGGCCACGAGGCGTGCATTCCGTCCTCAAACTCGTGATCCACTGCGCCAATCACGGCAGGAATAATGACATGCTTTGTTAAATAGTCAGTAAAACCACCTAATTACGATTGGAATAAGACTTACGGGATCCCACTCTTTCTGTGACTCCTTCAAAAGTTGGGCCTCGAATTCGTCAAACAATACTTGTAGCTTGTCGCCTCCTACCTTCTCTCCAACTTCAGTTAGCTTCTGCACTTCAGCTCGCAGGTGCTTCATCAAAGCTGGCGCAAAGCTGTCAATGATCGATCTAAGCTTTGCTCCGTCATATTCTTCGGGTTTCGTGTCGCTGACATATTTGTAGAATTCATCTATGCCGTCGGTAAACAATTTATGTTCTTCGGCAGATTCCTCCATGCTTCCGTCGCCAGTCAGGGCATCTATGCGAGGGAAAAGGAGCTTTTCCTCTCCTGTGTGATGTTCGTGAATAACTTTGTACCATGTTTGACAGTAGAATAGAAAGTCCGCTATATCTTTAGGCTGTGAGATTCCCGTCGCTTGAAGATATATCGAATTTAGGTAGCGGATGAACATATTATGGGCGAGGGCCATTACTGTGGCCACATAGATGGTACCTTTGGATGCCTAAGGAATACATTAGTCTAAATGCGTTTTATCAAAGCGAATATAGTTGAAGTTTTATCCTACAGACCTTTGTACCGTCCACATGTGGCGTCGGGATGACAGGGTACGGTTGATCTGCCGAAGGAGCTGGCATTTTGAACAGTGTGTAATTAGTGCCCTAATGATGCGAGAGGGTGGAGTAATTATCAATCTAAAGGAAGGCGAGGAAGGCTGCGCAACTATATATCATATTTTGAAATTGAACTGTCAGGGTGGTTATCCACAAATAAGCTTCAGCCCTGCTACGTATGTCCATGTCTACAAACGGATATGATCTTACTACCAGACGAGACATTCCAAATACCAACTAGGTTAATGTGACGTGTAAGCTTATCCTTGGCCTACCCATGTCAAGCGACTCCTGTCTGGAAAGCACGCGCTCGTTCAAATGAAGAGGTAGTAGTCCCCATCATGGCCTAAGCAGAGGCACTCTATGTATGCTTCTCGGGGTGCCTTCTGCGTTACATTCTACATGATAATCCCATGATGTAGAATAGTTCGGTCAAAAATAGGGTGGCCTGTCAATTATAATATGCGTGCTTACTCCGTACACATAAGCCACCCTTAATTTAGCATCGTAAAATAACCAAGCACCGGTGAGTGTAAGGGCCGTCCACCGGTGAGTGTAAGGCCCGTCCACCGGTGGTGGGGCTTTATACTTACATAAGAAATTAGTTCCAGAACAATTAGTTAAGTTACTGTATAACCAAGGCGAATGGATCGGGTCAACTTATATGGAATGGGTGAACAATACACCGGGAAAGCGAATATATTAATAGCAAGGAACTAATTCAACCAACCTTTTTGACCCCATATTGCATATGCAGTATCACCGGAGTGATACAAACAGTTACTGTAGGTTATCTCCGTTATGTCACGCAGGGGCCAGATTCACATCTTGTTACAAAGCACTGAAGCCCCGCATGCGGCAAACCCACGCGCTAATACCTCCGGAAGGCGAAATTTCCCAACATAGAAATTGTATCCATTTATGCGAGAATTCTAGACGGGAAGGTTTAACAGTGGCATACATCCACTATTGCTAATTAGATGTGTTTTGGAATCATCTCACGGCATTTATGCCGAGTGTGGGGGTTTCGGCCGCTGCTGAGAATGTCTGACTGTTAAGCAACACCAGATAACCGATGGAGTGTATAGTAAACACTATGTATAGAAACACTATATATTATTTGGCTTCTGAATGACGATTATCTTCTCTATGCTGCTCAGTCCATTTGTTTCCAAGTATGTACCATGCCTTCTCATGGCGGGGATTTTTGCGCCAAAATCGCTTTCGAGGACCCGGCCCAGTGTCTTGAGACTTTGAGCTTGCAAAATTCCTCTTTCGCACCAACTATTTTCACTGGGCAAAAGCTTCGAGGAGCTCTCTTTATCTCCCATGACGAAAGACGTACATTTGAGAGTGCGCAGCTTATATTACGAGGTAGATATCTAAACTCTGTAGGGATGGCCCAGACTTATTTAATCAACAGGAGAAATAAAGAATGTAATCGCCCTATCAAACGGGGATTCTTGGATTATGAAACAACCTGTGAATAGACTTTAGTCTCACCCTGTTAATGGGTCTAGTCAAATACTGACAAACCTGCCCGAAGCTCGTTCTGATGTCCTGTATCAAAGTAGCGGGGGGCTTCCAACAAATTAGCACCGATGCCTCCCATACTGCGATATATCGAACAAGTTTCTTCTTCGACATTCCTGAGTTCATATTACTACCGTCCTCTGAAGATAGCTCGCGACAAAATTTACCACCTTCAATGCGTGTCGAGAAATCTATTTCTGATGATACTCGGAAAAGTTATTCGACAACAAATACCAGCATCTGTGATATATCGTATCATATTGAGGCCCGTGTTTTTACATGTGGGAGACAGGCCTGCAGTACCAGCAGAGAAGTGATAATACTACCAGCCTCGGATATACCAGCCCCACTAGCTCCAGAAGACCTAAAGGGAGAATATCAACTCTTTTCTAGTTCATCTCTGGGGTCGCTTCGCAAAGGCCATAAAGGTGCAACAGTTGTAGTTTCTTCTGCAGAGCCCCGGCCACTCATCCTCCCAAGTAAAGAAGGAGATATCGGAAGCACTGAGTTATTTCTGGACTTCAAGACCGGAGTGAAATCGAATGCGAGTAATGATGCGGCTTTTTTAGCGACGCAACTATCTGAATGCGAGGTTTCGATAACTTTAAATGCTATTACATATTTCTCGGCTTGTAAGCTGACATTAATCATGTCGGTAGCTGAAGCAATGCAGTCTCCACTCGTGGTCTTGAAAACCACGAAATACGAGATAGGGAAAAGGAAATTGCAGCTCAAAGAATGGAGAAGAGGCCGTGAAATAGCTTGTACGTATCTTGATCAATCTATATCACCGGCATTTAACGATAGCTGACAATCACCCCTAGCCGGGACTTCCGAGCTTGCGGAATTAGAGGCAGCAGCCTCGATTATTACTGTCCTCCCGGAGAACTTCTCTCGTCTACCTTCATTTTTCTCCGCATATATCTCCAGAAGGTATTCATTCGACTTGGAGATCACGTTCGGTTCCAAGAGCGGTATGGCTCTGCGAAAGCCAATAAAACTTCGCATTCCAGTACAGGTCATTCATAATCCAAAAGAGAAGTGTCCAGATCGGCTTACTGAGGTGGACGTTGAAGGGGATTCGAAAGCTCCTCCATATGTGTCATAGGACTAATCTTGTAGTATTATTTAAATACCTCACATATGTGAAACTGTATGCATCCAATTTCATGCTCAGTGATCGGCCACTTCTCTCGTAAGTCCACACTTTTCAAAGCTAAGACAGTATTCAGTATCAACCTTGTGAGTGAGACATTAGTATTAATCTTGTTCGAATACTTACAAAAATTTAACAGTACTTGCGTATCCTACTGTTTATATGATCACCCAACTGCACTTACATGTTAGCGACATTATCTAGAGATGCTTCAAAGAAAAGAGCGAAGGGAGCTTATATCGACAAGTGAGGCATCACGTACTGTGCCGAGAAGTAAGAAATCAGTAAGCGGAGATGGAATTGGGGGGGGGGGAGCCAGATGTATAGAACGTCAAGACTATCACAGAGAAGTAATTAATGTAATATATGTTCGTGTTAAACTATGGATTGGAATTTGAGCTAGCTTTATATATCTCTAATTGGTATTTCTATGTCTAGCAAGACGGATCACAGCTACCACTGTAAGCAGGTGATGGCGTGCGCGCTTCGTCGAGGCCCGAATTACGGCCCGACCTTTGTCCATTGATTGCAGCCGGGTGCTATTTAAATGACTGCAGCGGGGCAAATATCATAAGTGGAAGACACAAAATCACGGGGTATCTTCTTTATGCTGAACTAGAGTTCAGACAAGTTTCCTCGCAAAAGAGACGGAACATAGGCAGCTGAGCTTGAATATGAAGGAAAAGACTGAAATATGCTGATGATGTAAAGCAGTATTACCCTTGAAGTAAAGGTTACAGGTAAATGAGAGTAGCATCTAAACAAAGCTAAACGTTTGTGATCTTTATTCCGAGAATATTATATTTCCTAATCTAAGGTTGACGTTGTTTTATGGCAAAATGCTGGCGAGTTCTCGAGGCACAGGGTTTCTCGCCTCGCAAGGAGGGACGTTAATCACCGTTGCTGTAGCTAATTATCCAAAGGTGGTTCCGATCTCTTCACCTTGAATCTCTGTGATAGGACGACCAATTGAGCGGATACCAGAGTCCGCCTCATTGCAAAAGGATCCTTGTGAATATACGCCTTGTTCAGGCTGTCTTCCACGGCATCCCAATCCAGGAATCCTACTTGCTCCACATTCTCTTTAGTTAACAACTTCTTGCATATCGTGTGCATGGGTCCGTTTTCCGTATACTTGGCGGGGCCGAGGAACGGGTGCTTCCGGCGGTTATAGATCTCTTCGGTGATAAATGGCTTCATCGCCTGACGAAGAACGTGTTTCTCAAGGAAAGGTCCTTGTTCCGCATCGGATTCCGGATCGTACTTCATCTTGAGACTTGGAGGGATATTATTTGCATATTCTGTGACATTATGGTCCAGAAACGGTGGGCGAGTCTCAACGTGATGGACCATATCAATGTTGTCCCCAATATATCTCAGAATGTGATTGCATAGAATAGATTTGGTCCAGATATACTCAGACGTATGAAGAGGATGCCATTTATTCGCAATCTTGTCCAAGACGCGATCACCCAGTTTCTCAGCAAGGATAGCTTGTGGTGACTTATTGGCGAACTTGTTAGTCCAAGACGCGAAAGGTATCTGGGTGAATTTGTCAATCTGACAGCCAGTTACGCTATTGTTAAGCATTTTCTTATCTTCTTCGGAAACGGGCTTGGCGTTACTAGGTCCAAGGGTTGCCATTATATTAGGCTTCTTTGTAAACGCTTTGTAGGAATCGAAAAGATTCTCTCCCTCAGATAGAGAAGGGGGCCATGCTTGATCAGGCTCTCGGAATCGATCGGCCCAGAAATCCGCATATCCTGAAAAGTGCTCATCGGCTCCTTCGCCCGTCAGTACTACTTTAATGCCTCTGGCATGAGCTATCTCTGACATGGCTAATCTTGCCATTCCATTGACATCGGCCGTCGGTGATTCGGTATGCCAGATAGTGTCTTCAAGTCGTGTGGCCATAGCCTGTTCATCCATGTATACAGGCTCATAACCAACTCCAAGCCACTCAGCTGTTCTTTGGGCAATATCTGAAAGTGATATTTAGTGGTTGGTCTGTAACGGCGTAAGACGTTGGTTCTTTGGGACATACCTGACTCATCAACCCCGCTGTCTTTGTCGAACTGGACAGTAAAACAGCGAATACGCGAGGGCGCTCCACTTGCATCGCTTCCTAGAGATGTGTGTTCTTGTTTTACAAGATGTGTAACCATGCCGGCGATGGATGATGAATCTAGGCCACCGCTAAGGTAGATACCAACAGGCACATCAGCTCGCAGACGCAATCTCACTGCTTCCAGAAGGCGTTCACGAATTCCCTTGATTATTTCCTCTTCAGATCGCGTCTCCACAGTTGTCTGTCAGACGTTAGATATGGATTCACAGGCGGTATATTCTGCCTATTTCTCACCTTGGCTGCGTAGTCCACTTCCCAATACAACTTCTTGGTTGGTGGCTGGAAATCTTGACTTATCAAATACTCTCCCGGCACGATCTATAAATCTAGTCAGCGATGATAAACAAGAATACTTCTGCCCTTGACTCATTTTCTCCGGAGTTTGGAGTAAATTCAGACTGCATAGCACAATGTACGCACCGAATAAACGTTCTTAAACAAGGTGTCTGATCCATACTCGTACGACTTGTCTCGTAAATTTTGGATCGACCACTCAGGCTTCCATCCATACGGCAAGAAAGATTTCATTTCCGTCGCGACCAGGAGACGGCCATCCACAACCGTGTAATAGAGAGACTTGATTCCGAAGCGATCACGGGCAGCAAAGAACAACTTGCGCTTGGCGTCCCACAGGACGAGTGCAAATTCACCTCTAAGATGGGACAAGAAGTCAATCCCATAATGGCGGTACAGAGCAATGACGATCTCACAGTCACTGTTGCCTTTGAAGTTATATTCTTTCTCAAATTGAGTACGATAATGCTCATAGTCATATAGCTCTCCATTTACGACAGCGTGGATATCATCTTGACTGTCATGAAAAGGCTGGTTGCCGGAAGGGCTCAAGTCGATAATTGAGAGACGGACATGACCCAAAGCTACAAGTATCAGTTTAGAGAATCAGTGCAGTCAAAGATTAACAAATTGAAGCTGCAATTTTTGCATCGAGAAAACGAAAGTTCGAAGCGTACGTACCAACTTCTGAATCAGAGCTAATCCAATGGCCCTCCGCATCAGGACCGCGATGTTTCACAATTTTCATGCTAGCTTTAAGTGCATCTTCGGCCTGGTCTGCCGGAAACTTGCCATTGTGCCCGGGCGCAGACAGACCACGAAGGGCAAGAAAGGCAGTAAGTCCACACATGTTCGATTTCTAGATGTCAAGTGAGAAGAGACCTGCCTTAGATGGAGGCTGGCCTGGTTGGCCCTTCTTTATGTGTCTAACATGTTGGTACTGTAGGTAAAGTGTGGTGTCCGTAGATCTGTCTCGAATCCGAAGTAATTTCTCACATCATTGCTGACGAGGCAAAGCGCTTATAGACAATGCGCGGACTATCCTATCCACTTCTCACCCCGCTTTCTACGTGATATTTTACTCCGTGTTTCTATTACTATCCGAAACATATGTAACTTTTAGACATGCAGCTCTTTCACCGATATCGTACTTCGCTTAAAAGTGCCGTTGCATTCAATGCCGCAAAGATTCTTGTTGAATGCGGGGTAAGGGGTAAGCAGGATGGGCCGAATTGCCAAAATATATTTCTGCCAAGCTGACGCCGACTGTATACGGAGCACTGCGAACCCACATTTACCAGAATGATGGTGTCATCTGATGTCAGGCCTTACATCATTGCGACCGGATATAGCAGGATTTCCTCACTCTGCCTTCATGTGATTGGAATTGGCGCGGGGCTGAACGGGGATAAGGACAAGTGGTTATTCTTGATTCGTACTTTATTCTTACGTTCCTTTGTGGTGGGTCTAATCGATAACTTTATGTACCTAGTATGCATTTCTTTCCCTTACCCTTCTGCATCCTCGTATATATAACATCACTCCCCACTTTGAATCCTTTCAGCTACTTAACCCAAGCGAGCACGCTTCCGTAGAAAGGACTTCTGGCATGTGCATCGCTGAACCACAGAATAAGTATATGGCGTTTCCCATTCTAGATATAAGCTCTCTGCCGCAAATAATTAATTGTCGTCAAGGGAGGTCTCAGGCGGGTCTGTCTCAAAAACGGCCTGTATATCTCCGTGGGGATAAAACCCAGAGAAGGTCCAAGGGAATAGCCTGCTGCGCTTGGACGGACCAAGAGGCCGATCACTCGGCGCTCGCCACAGCTGATGTCGCTCATAAATGCCAATTAGTAAGAGAATCGGAGCATTCAGCGTGCGGGCCATTGCAACATTGACGCTGTGAAACCATCTGGGAGAAAGAATGAGCTTTAGAGGCAGCAGAATTAGTAGAGCCAGAATGTTGAAAGGGGGCCGGTAGGCGAATATGGCATCACTTTTCACGCCTTCAAAGGTCTGCACAGCTCGCCGGAATTGGATCTCCGCTGTGGCATCAGCGACAATCTTAGAGAAAGTGTTGGTGAGCATTGATACGAGAATAGTTAGGAAGAGCGTGTTTCCTAGGAAGGCGAAGGCAATCATGAGCGACGGCCCGAGAACGAGATGGAAGTCTACCGATCGCTCGATTCCAGTGCCGTCCAGTCCAAACCAGATCCAGAGCATCCATTTAGAGATCGTGGCAGAGTCCGGGGTGTCTTTGGTGTGATTCTCACTGCTGCCGTCGAGGAGCCACTTCATGGAGAGAAAGAAACCGGCAAAACACCAGATTGCCAGAAGAGTCAGAACAGTAAAGTCTCTCATCATAGCTCGGAGCGAGATGAAGAGCATGTTGTCTGGCATTAAATTAAAAGCGAGACGAGGGAGAAGGACAGGGGCCGCTATTGCGAGGATATTGAGTGCATCTTCTGCAAGGTAATTGCGGCCAGATGCGAATGCATACATCCGCATCGTAAGATAAGCGCCGTAGATAACGAAAAAAGTAATATCTAGGAATGACCAGAGATTCTGCGTATGGACATTCCAGCCATGCTCAATAATTGCGGCAAATTCTTCCAAAATCCACCCCGAAGCGTAAGCACCAAAGATGATCTCATAAGGCGTGATCGTAAGCCCTTGGCGCCGAACCATGGCGAGTACATAAAGAGCAAGAAGAACCGCAAACTGGCAAACTTCAATCATGCCGCGAAGCCGCGGCACGATCAATCGGTACTGATTCAGGAGAGGCGCTTTCCGAGGATCATAGAGAGATATCGGACGGTGCTTGTAGTGATCAGGTAGAATGTCGACAAAGGACAGCGGCGTATAGACGATCTGTCCGCGGTAGACGGCATCCACCACCTTCTGACACACCGAAGAGGAGAGGAGGACTTTGCTCTCTGATATTATGGCCACTTCTAGCGCCGGCAGCTTCCTCTCATATCCACCTCGTTTCTGCACTGGCCATTGTGGAGCATTGGGGTTTTGACGAAGAACTTCGGCAGGAGCATTTTGAAACGGTTCAAAGCCGGCCACGAGGATATTGGCAAGTAATAATAGGCCTTGGAGGCCTGAATTATCCTCGTCGAAACGCCGCAGGAGTCGGGTCGCCACTATATTTGCCCAATCAGCATGTGCAGAAACGAAAAGTCTCTCAAAGGGATTCGTACCCAGCTCGCACAGAGTGGCACGAGTTATGCTGACAGTCTGGAGGTGGCCCTGATATGACTGCTCGTGTAAAAATTGCATTCGGTTGACGAGAAGACAATACACTATAACTCAAGATCAGTTTCAGTTTCTTCAATAACAATAAGGAAATGAAGCGCGGGAATTGATGTGTCTCGCGGTATTGGAGTATCAGAAACCTGTAGGCCTACCAATTGAAATATTGTCGGGGTCATAAAGTTGATCCACAAGCCTTCTCACGGTGTGCACGTTCATATGCGGCTCTTTCAGCTGGTCCAGTGTGTACGGATCATCTTCGCAGATGTATTAGATTTGCGCTCACACTGCGAGGAAATCACAGAGAGAGAATACTGACCAATGCTAGCAATTACAAGCTTCCGGATGCTGCCGGAAGTCAGTCCAAAGTCCGTTCAGAGGAATCTTATATTCTATGTGTATTTACCGGTGGATCGTAGTGTAGACTGGCAAGTTAGCATGAGGATCAGGAGTAAAGTGCTCGCCCACCTTCTGTCCATCTCTTTGCGGGCGTCCATCCTCAATCGCGGCATGGTCTAGAAGTGCGTCGCTGTCATTATATGCGTCTTCCATTACTCTATCCACGTCTTGTGGATTTCAGGGCCGTTGATGTCGATCCCGACAGGAGCGCGGATGGTGCAGGCGGGTCTCAGTCTCCCAGCGAAGATGCAAATAGATAAGACGAAATCATCAGCAAGAGTAATCCAGAATCTAGGGAATGGGGAGAGGTGGAGGGGCATTATTTGACTGATGACATACTAGCTGCTAGTGGGGAATCGAGACACTGGCGCCTTCAGATCTTAATATGCGGGATTTAAATGACCGAACGCTGTTGGCGGGCGGTCGCAAACACCAAGATCCAGCATGTGAGAAGAGGATATCCACAGAATCTTACTATATTCTTCAAATATAATGTTCTTCCTTTCTTCTTTTCTACTTTTCTTTCTTTTGACGTGCGCATTGATCACGCAAACTGATACTAGATCGCTTGAGGCGCTCGGTGATACGCAACATAATCATTACTCATGATGACAATGCTAAAGTCCTGCCCAGCATCAGTTGACTCTTCCAATCCACACGCTGCAGTCCGCTCCAAGAGCTCACCAGTCCCTAAAGACATTATATTAGGGTCATAGAAGATGCTCTCATCTATAGAGAAGTGACTTTTCGACTGTCTGAGACGACACGCACGACTGAGTCTCATATTCTTCCGGTCTATATTTGCTATGTTGATGCCGTCTCCAGCGCGGGCGACAAATTATCCACCCGATCGATGTATTTCTGAAATAAAGTAATTTAGATCGATGCGAACTCAACTATTTAATCAATTAGTTGGTCAATGTTTCCCCGCCTTTGTCAAGATATACTCTCACCTGTATGATCACTGGCCCAAACACAACCCATAATCACTGCTTTGGTATCGTCCACATCTAGCTCATCTTATCCATCTTGTCATGCGCAATTTAGACTGTTTATTAACACTCTAGAGCACCTATATATCTTACCTTCTTCACCACATTCATCATCTCTCACTTCTACTACCAATAGTCAATGTCCATTACCAAGCCTTACTCACATATGTGAGTGATTTCATGCACAAGGCACATTACCCGTTTGACGAAAATTTAGAGTTCGTACAGTTGCTCCGCTCGATGGTTGTGGATGTCTTGATTTGGGATGGGGAGGTCTAGTGAGTGTCAGATGGTATCTATTTCTAGTAGATGTTACATGTTAGTATCCAATCCAGAAGTGAAGTAAAGAAAAGTATAGGCAGTTTCGTTCAATGCATGATGCCGCATTCACACAATCCTAAGACATTCCCGCTGCTAAAAGGTGAATCACAAACAACGTTCATGATAAGAGCCTTAATCATGGAAGACAGCAAATGACAGATTTGCAAAGTGATATATTTCAAGCCGCAGTATACGACTATATGTCTCCATAATTCGTCGTATATAAGCGCGAGTCTATCCATGAACTGATTCCATGAGATATTCAACTGAAAATCCCGGTCACGTATCACCTGGAGCGATGTAGAACATCAAGTTCAAATAGCCTCGGCGGTCGTGGCAGCCTCAATCACCCGTCGAAACTCCAATTCAGCAATGTTTTGAGCGTCAAAAGAAAAGGATCTTTGAGATACTTAAAGCATATATCTTGTGGATGGATAACAAGTAGGTTTCCTTTAGATGTATCCGGAGGGAGCAACAAAACAGCCTGAAGTCGAACGTAAGGTTTGTGAAAAGACCTTTACCATGGAACTTGAACGCTCAGAATACAATTTTGGTGGAACGGCTCATGTTCCAAATGAAGAATAGTTGACTACGGGAATTTTCATGTATTTCGACATACGTTGCACCTTAAGAATAGCAAAAAGGCCCGGAGAGTCCAGATTCAACCCGGAAGCAACAGACGGACCAGGCATGGAGACACTAACTGAGCGAATAATTCCGTACTGCATTGAAGCCTTGACATTCCCGAGAATATACGAAGAGGGAGATCTTTTATGGATAGAGTGCATCGAGGATTCGATACCGATTATACTCGGGGATGTTTGATATTGAGAAGACAGGGCCAGATACGCAGGAACGAGCAGGGGTAGTTCACTTAGATACCCAGAACCCCTCGTTTATTACTGTATCGCCAAGGGTTGTTAACGGTCGTCTAATTGTATTAAACCTATTTCGTAGTCATTCTCTCGTATCCATAAATAAGAAAACCTAATACAATTCCTAAGCGCGGAAAATTTTTGGTACCCGGGAAGCCTAACGACCAAATTTCCGTAGCTCAAGCCACCTCAGGGGTGGGAACACAATCATGGCCCATGATGACCCAACCCAAATGCCAAGGTCGGCGCCATCCGCACTGGCCAGTTTGGCAATCGGACCTACGTAGTAGACTTGGTACATGCAGAGGATGGCACCAACCCATCCAATCACGAACGCTGTGAAGGCGGCAAGACCTAGTGGCAATTTTGACCTATCACTCCATGTCTCCCAGTCGAAGCCATGTGTTCGTCGAAAGATAAGGTGTTCTTCCAATGCAATGACAAGGTAGATAGTGACCCAATATCCCATCAGGGCTAGGAAGTTCTCAAATATATCGAATAGTTGGTTTCGGCCTCCTAATGCACAGGCGGTATAGATGATAACGCTAATGCATGAGAGGAACCAACGGGGAATTCGGGCGGTGTAACGGCCAAGTACTTGGAACCCCAGGGTTGCTGAATATGTCCCCGGGATGTTGTTAGCAATTAGCCCAAGTGCAACCAGGACGCCGAGGAATTTCCCAAATCCTCCCAAGCCTGCGTATCCCTCCAGGATGAGCGCCCCGGATGATACATCCAGGGCCGATGCCCATGACGGTTGAGAAAACGTTCCAGAAGCTAGACCAACACCCATCACATTGGCAAAGGCCAGGGACAGACCAATCCCAAGGGTGGTCATGGCAAAGGTCTTCCACTTCTTCGTTCCTGAAGGGTAGTAGACATAATAATCTGCCCCTGCAGGAGCCCAGGCGACAGAGGCAGACAAGCAAAGGGAGAAGAATGAGAGCCGGTTACCATTAATCGTGGCCGAATCACCTGTCGACGCAATAGACGTATCAAACTTTGGCCCAGCAGAGCCCACGAGCACAAAAAGAGCGAGCAGCTGCGGTATCCATGCCCATCTAGACATTCCCACGTCAACATTATCCTCCCAATGCGACTCAGAAGCACACAAGGGCCGAGTGGATGTCACCATACCTCTCATAATATTGGAAAACAGACATGCCGAATAGGACCACGAGCCACGAGATCAGAGCAATGATGATAACACCCACTACAACGGACATGCTGCCATCAGCAACGGCTGAGAGGATCTGACCGCCAACGAGGCAATCTATCATCCCATAGCCAAGCATGATCACGATGTTAAGCAATGCACAAATTTTACTAGGCCAATAACCCATGAAGTATCTGGCAATAACCTAGAGAGAGACTAATAAGCCATAGACTTGACATTTTACGTAATCAGGGAATGTTCAGTACCATTGTACGATTCCCACTGGCGGGGCCAAAGGTACTCATGTAGGCGACGCCGATGGCGCCCAGCACCGCCCCGAAGGCGGCACAGAGCGCCGCATCCGTGAAGCCAAGTCCATAGTCGAGCGGGCCCAGCATGCCCACGGCGATGTTATTAGCAGTGATATTGGTGCTGAACCATAGCAGACTCATCTGCATGTAGTTGGACACGCCGACCTTGTGTCGCTCGGATTCTGGGACGCGCTCGATACCCCGTGCCTCGAGGTACTTGATCGAGTGTATCTTGGCGTTGACACGGGAGAAGAAATCCGTGGCAGGAGGTCTGCTCTCGTCGGACGGACGCCCTGGGGCGACATCTGGCGTCGCGGCCTCGATGTCTTTGTCGATTTTTTCCATGGTTGAGCAGTTTAGAAGCAAAGATGGAGGGCGATAAAAGAATAGCGCAAAAGTCTAGTGTCGTGGTGATCCGGCTAATTTTCTTCTTTATCTTTGATAAGCTGACTCGGTCCACTGTACACACTGTTATGCTTGATCAAGTATCAGAATACACATTGTAGAGCATTTTGTGAAGAGATACTAAGAAAATGAGATAGTTTGTATTAATTGCTCTTTCTTCACAGATGATATGATATCTAACAGTTATATATTTTCCTAGTAAAAGTTATTTTTCAGGATTCCCTCAAAATATATACATCACTAACATAATCAAAGGCCCACATCCCATTATAGTGCTAACTTATACGTCTCTGAATAAAGAGACAAGAATTCTCCAGCTACGAAATAAATACCCTTATGTATTTGTTCTCCAAGGTGGAATATAAAAAAGACATTAAGGAAGAAAAGGGGGGGGGGGGGTGTTTAGTTGACAATCATTGGCCAGATTTTATCAGTTCCACCAATGACCGGCATCCAAATGACCCATAAGTTAAACTCACGTGACAATAGGCTAAATGGATCACTTAAGATGTCAAAAGAGGGTGCATGCACTGTGTTGTGAGCAAGATAGGCGCAGAGTAATATTTATAATGTGTAGCTCTACGTAATTAATAGTGAGTCTGGTACTAAACAAAGCTATGCTGTAATACAATTTAGGCTGCAGCCGACGGCAAGCGCAACTTTTTAAATGCCGTGCGACGATTTCAAGACATGTTCTCCTTCTTCATCAGATCCCACTCCGAACGGGGTCCATTTACGGATGGTATGTCCCTTCCACATCAAGATCATGAGGAAGAAGAAGGAGAAGATGGTGAAGAAGGCCATCATGCCATAAACCCAGCCAATGGTGACTGCCGCAATCCAGTTGTTGATGTAAAAGTTGATGGAGAGGCCGAGGAAGAGACGCATGGAGTTGACTGGAATCGTCGCCTCAATAGTATGGCTTCGGAAACACTGCGGTTGTATTAGCAACTAGTATATCATTGCAGAACGGATTAATTCACCTCGCAGATGTAGTTCACGGTGACAGGAATGCTGACGAGAGAGCCAATGGTGACAAAGAACTGGCCGATGGCGAACACAATCCAGTGGAGCCTATGCTGGAGCGCCGCTCCGACAAGTCCGAGGCCGATTGGCATCAGGATGAAGTTCGTGGGCCAGAGGGCGTGAAGGCGAAACTCAGGCTTCCAGACGCCATGGTTACGACGAGCGAGCCAGAGAGGGATTCTGTCGCTGAAAAACTGCCCATACAGGAGCCCAACAATAACACCAATCCAGTGAACCAGAGTGACTACACGGCGACGATGGTTAGCTCGAGAAGAGGGCTAGAATCAGTTACGACGGCGACTTACAAGTAGCGTTCTCGGTAACGGTGAAGCCATATCCTCCGACCTTGACGGGCTTCTGCAACCAGACGGGAGTGAGGGCATTCAGGGCAACGTAAAATCCAAAACTGATGGCATCAAATCCTGCGACCAGGAGGACCACTGGCGCCAGTGCGATCTTGAATGGTAAGATTCCAACTCTGCCCTGCACATGACATTAGTATGGAGTGTGTAAATATGGAATCAATGATACATACGACTTCTCCCAGCGTCGCCGGCTTGACTATCCTATTCCCAGGCAAGAAGGTCCGAACACGGCCTGAAATCCAGCTCCTGGGGATCTCAGGATTGGTCTCGGGATTTTCACGATCGTATCCAGTCTCCTCCAAAAACAAGAAGACAATGATGGCGGTGAAGCCAAGGAGGGCGACAGACCACCAGTACTCAATGGGCCAGTACCGTTTGGCAGCAATGTAGCCAGAGAAGGTGGGACCGGCAGAGGCGCCAAAGTTCAAAGCCAGGTGGAGCACGGTGAACGCCCTCCCGCGCTGGTGCAGGAAGAACATGTCAACGAGGTATCGAGGACCGAGAACGCTAACTACCATTCCAAAGAAACCCGCAAAGTACCTGGACATGAAGTAGGCCCAGTACTGGTCGGGCTTCGTCATGAGGCCGGCCCATATCTGGGCTCCGAGACAGCCCAGGACGGCCCAGAAGATCACAGAGGAGCGACCGAACTTGTGGGCAAGCGGCGAGTAGAAGAAACCTCCAGATGCAAGACCTGCCGAGGACGCGGAATTCTTGTTTCAGAAGGATGATTAGGAGGGGATTTAATGGTCAATGGTCGCACATGAAGCTTACAAAGTAAGTTATCTGAACCGTGGTCTTGTGATACAGTGCAGCCTGCTGCACCAGATTGAGCTGCCCACAGAAGGGAGCGGCATATCCAGCAAAGAGTGCGAGAGATAGGACGGCTACTGTGGCGCATTTCTTTCTGAAAGGCCAGTTCTGAAAGGCAATTGCCCAATTAGTAAATGTCGGGTCGCACACAATTGGGGTGAACGCAATTGCGCCTTCAGGTGGGCCAATTGACGTACCAATGGATCGCGAGGGTCGTCAGAAGGTTTGGGGATTAGGACGACAGAGCCACTGTGCAGAGATGAATCATCGGCAGCAGGACTCAACTCAGACTTCCCGGAATCGGAACTGGTGGTAATCGCCGCTTCGGTCTTCATGATTTCTACGCGCCAGACGAAGATCTCGAAGGATTGTTGATTGTAAACGGAAAGGAGAGGGCGTGGGAGAGACAAAGTGTACGGAGTAGAGTTTGTACTACATGAGGGAATGCATGAGCAGATGCACTCGGAACCAAACACAGGGTCAACATTGGCCCCTTAGTGCTGGGGGCTTGTACAAACGGGCAATCGCACAGTCTCAGGCCGTGGTACTACAGCAGCACTAGTTACATTCCCTCTCCCCTGTGGCAAAGCTTCTCTTACTCACCCTCTGTCCCCAAGGCTGCCTCTATGTCCGCGGGGGTCCCAGGGGACCGCAGGGCCACGCTACGCAACGTCGTATCTGCAGCCTGGCCATTGGTACGAGGCATATTGCAGGGGGGCAGAAGATGCAGCAAGTACACTCTAGGCACTGTACCAAGTTATGAAAAATGTATGGCACGGAGTGCAGAATTTCTTCTCCCCGAGAAGGCTAGAACGCAGTCTGCATTGGGGGCCATTTGCTGCCAATGGCATCGTGAGACGACGCAGAGACTCGAAATTCCAGCACAATGGGATGCAGGAACAGCGTTCTCGCACTCTCACTCCTTCGGAACACATCCCGATTGTCTGTCTCCCAGGGCTCGCGGCCATTACTCCCAGCAGCACCAGGTGTGTAAATCGGCCCGCCTAGCCTACTTGGTTCCGGTTCCTTTTCTTGCCTACAGAGACACGGGCGAGGCCGTGCGGGAAGGCGGGTGGTGGAGGATGAGAGGGGACATGGTCGGGACCCCTGGTCCGGCATCCTCGGGGTCCTTCGAGCCTTTCGTCGAGTCCTCAACGCAGCGTGAGGCTATATTCATGTTCGACAGTGGAAGCGCGGGAGGATTCTGTTTACTTGAGCTTTGACCTCCTTTTATCGCCGCTACGTTTTCAAATTTTCATGGGGGGATCGAAAATCGCAGAATCTCCGTAGCACACATATGTGTCTTTTAACGATCTCAGTCCAGGGGCAAGGGTCGGTTGGTTTTAAGTGCTTCTGGTGCCAATGCCTTAGTCTGTCCAGTGCTTGCCCCCCCCAGCACCCACGACGATCCGAATCCTTCAGCTATTCTACGCCAGGAAATGAGTTGCGCTTTGCGGCCTAACAACGGAGGCTGAGGTAAGGACTCACCACATTTTGCGATGACAATTCGATCGGCTCAGAGCCAGGAAAAGCCGGCAACCCCCTGTGGTGGTCGCAGTCTCGTACTCCCGGGGCAGGCCATCGTTGCTGCTCCGAGGTTTTCTAGGCTGTGAGGTCTGACTTCCCGTGTTTTCAGACGCTGGGACTAGGGTATGGCGTGATACTGTATGCACATATTTTGGCAGGAGAGTACTTCGTACAGGAGTCCCCTTTCGCTGTACCATGTACAGATAGGTGCTCGGGACTAGGGGATTCGGACCCCTCGCATTGTATCGCAGCGAAAGATACTTCAAGAGGAGGAGAGGACATCTCGGAAAAGGGATGTGACCTCCATCTCTGGTGCAAGCTCTGACAAGATGCCTCCCTACTCTGCGATGGAATGGAATGTTATACGTGCTGCGCCCGTATTAACTGGACCGCCCGATATTCCCCATGAGGTTCAGACTCGACGGCTATTTGCCGTCATATCCACCACTGTGGTCTTGGGTTTTGCCATTCTGTCGTACGTCCTTCGACTATGGGCGCGGAAGCGGTCTTTCCAGAATCTGTCGATCGATGACTGGCTGATGGGAGCTGGGCTCCTCATTACCCTCGAGCCGGCGATCTGTGAATACATGTGTAAGGAGAAGTGACATTCAAATATGAGTTTCGGTGCTGACATGAGACCAATTGACAGTATTAAATAATGGACTTGGACATCACATATGGAACGTCACGGCAAAAGAGAGAATAAACTTTCTGAAGGTAGTACACGCCCAACCCTATTGATACCTGCGCATATATTAACAATCTAATCCAAGATCACCTTTGCCCTGCAGCGAGTAAACCAACCAGCTTTGGTTTGCATCAAGCTCTCGATCCTCTTCTTCTATGTTCGCCTCTTCCCCTACCAGAAGTTCAGGTACTTCGCCTATGCAAACATGGCGTACACTATCGCCTGGGGCATCGCAACCTGGATTGTCAACCTCACCGTCTGCTCGCCCATTGCATACTACTATGACAAGACTATAATAGGTGGCACATGCAAGAATCAGTCTATAAGTGGCTCGGTAAATGGCGCATTATCTCTTCTTGGTGATATAAGCATCCTGGCCCTACCGCTTCCTATGATCTGGAAACTGCATATGAACACCAGGCGGAAGATTGCTCTCTGTGGTATATTTTTGCTGGGTAGCTTGTGGGTTTTCCTCCTCCCGTCCTTTTACACTTCGTGCTAATAGTTACTGCAGTGTGTGCGTCACAAGTGCCATTCGTATCTATTACGTTGCAACTTTCGTTCCTACTGATGGTACATACACGCAAGTATATGCGAGTAGCTGGACCTTCATGGAGATGGGGGTGGCAGTCATCAGCGGCAACCTGCCGCTCATGAAGCCGCTCTTCGAGCGTTTCCTGCGCTCGAACAATGGCTCGAAAGCCACGTATCCGACTCATTCGCACTCTCAGGACATCTCACGGGTTACTGCGCGAAGAGCAAATGTTGACGAGGACGGTTTTGAGCGAATCAGCGATGATGTCCCAGACTCAATAACGCCCAGTGGAAATCATAGTACGAGGGATATTGAATTGGATGATCGCGCGATTCTTGTTAAGAAGGAGATCAGCGTTGTGACGTCAAGTCAGGTCAGGGAGGACAATAGAGAGAAAATGATGTAAGTATGTATCTTGTAAATAAAAGCTTGTAGAATAGAAATCCTTTCAACCAAGGTCTACCGGCCTGTCGCGCGCTCCCATTGCGCCATGCTCCTGTGATTCGAGTACACTGCGTTTCGTACCTTGATCTTCGTCTGAGCGAAGCCATCGTCTGTGTGAAGCCATCGTCTGTGCTCCGCAGATCTAAGATCATATTGGGGGCAAGCGAGGGGGGAATTGACACGCATAGCCTAAACATTCGGTCCCTCAATTGTATCCTGGTCTCATAAAGATCGACATATAGCCTTCCGAGAACAGCCACGTTCCGTCCCTGGAGAATGGAACATATCACGTTTATTCGCTCATGCGATGCATAACCAATATTGGATCATGAGCAGGGATTTTCTAATTACCGGGACAGGAGTCTGGAAATGTAGAGACGAAGTTCCTCCTCCAATAGGAAGGTGCCACTCCATGCCCACTTTGAAGTTCCGGATCCCCGGTGCACGTTCTCTTTCATGTGCTGTACCACGTAAATTCCCGCAGCTTGTCAAAGGTCCATGAATAATGCATAAGCTTCTTACCCTAGCACTAAAAAAAACTTCGTTATGCAGCTCGTAGGTGACACAAGCGCAACAATACGCATCGTGGTGCAGGGAGCTTCCATGCCACGCTAGGTACTGTTTCTTGATAGCTGGGACTGAAAGAAAGCAACATCTTTCTCCTCGCCATTCGCCAGCTGAGAGCTTCGAATTGCTGCTCCGCTGTCGCCTACAATTTTACTGAAACCATGAATGACACAGCAACATGGGCCACCACAAAGGAGGAAGAACTGCGCATGGGAAGTCGCGACAAGAGAGTCGGGTGGTACACTGCAACGCTGGACAATGTATCTGACGTGCAGCGTGATCTCCTGGAGCATTACAGCAAAATCCCAGCCGAGCGAGTGATCCCCCACATTCTAGAAATTGTAAGTGTATGAACCTTAATTTGTTGTGCCGATCTTTCTCTTTGCTGGAAATGTGAAGCACAGGTAATATCTGTTTTTAACTTCGTGACAGCGCGACCGAGCTTGGGAGATCCACCCTTATCCATGTGTTGGTGAATTGCGATTTATAGACCTCAGTCTTTGTCGCATGCCATCGTACTCCGTGGTTCTCGAGCGATTAAAGGCCGGTGGGTCGCTTCTCGATATTGGGTGTTGTTTTGCCCAAGATATCAGAAAATTGGTGCACGATGGAGCTCCGGCAGACCACCTTTGGGGTGCGGAACTCCTACCAGATTTCATTAAGTTGGGCTACGAGCTCTTCAGGGACCGGGAAACCTTGAGCGCGCACTTTCTGACAGCCGACATCTTTGATGTCGATGGACCATTGAAACAACTCACTAATAGCCTTGACGCTATTCACATTGGCCTCTTCTTACATCTCTTTGATTGGAACGGCCAGAAGAAGGCCTGCGAGACGATTGTCGGATTGCTTAAGAACGAACCGGGGGTCCTTGTTCTGGGGCAGCAAGTTGGGAGTCTGATGCCAGGCCAAGTTCCGAAGGGGTCAGGAAGCAACATGTACAAACACGACGCTACAACATTTGAGAAGATGTGGAAGGAAGTTGGGGAAGCCACCGGGACTGAGTGGGAAGTTAGGGCAAGTTTGGACACCGGACTTGGCATCGAAAAACACAAGAGAAAGTGGGATGACCCAAGCACCCGGCGATTGACCTTTGAAGTAAAGCGGCTTAAATAGACCATTTAGAGTTTATACACCGTTATAGAAGACAACCAGTGCGTTTTATACACTGTCACAGTGTATTTAATTTTCAATATACATATCTGAAGCTTCTCTTCTCCTTGTCAGTCTTGTTTCCCCAACTCTCAGCAATCTCTTCTGGATTTTCAGACGGTAGCATCGCCTCCTTCTCATCTTTTCTCCGATTTGCCCACACATAATATAGGAAGAGCAGAAACGCAACAAACGCAGCAGCAGCTTGGGTACCCATGACCGTTATCTTGGCTGGTCGGTACTCTGGTGCGTCTCTCGCCTGGAAGGTCTGTGGGCCAATGATGTTGCCGATCGAGAAGCTCCCAGCTATTATTGCCACCGCAGCCACACGTTTCGTCTGGCCGGCGCAGTTTGCCACCGTCCAATGATAAATTACCGTCAGCGTCGCGACGACAAAGTTCACTAAATAGATGCCTGCAAGGAGCGCGGCGCGATTGTTCTTGGGCGAGAAGGACATCAGGCCGCCCCCGATCATGCCTGGTATGCAGCACGCCACAATCCATGCCCAGCGGTGAGATTTGTAGCGGATGCCGAAGCCAACGATGAGCGTGCTGGCGATAGAAACAAGGCCGGAGGGCATGTTGAGAAGAGCAGCATTAGGCTTGGAGAAACCGAACCCGGATATCAACGTGGCAGAGTATGAAGTGATGACACCACTGGAGATGGCAATCTGGCAAAGTGTAAGCTTACAAGCAAGGGTGACCTACTCAAACACCTACCAGAATCGTGTGTAGAGCCAGCAGCCAAATTTGGATGTCGAGAAAAGCTTCCTTTAATTGGGACCACTTAAAATGATGATTCTCGATACCGGTCTTGTTGATGGTAATGTGATTGAGAAGGGTGATCTTTTCGGCCTCTGTGAGGAATCTTGCCTTCATTGGCGTGTCAGGCAGGATGAAGATTGTTGCAGCTCCAATCATGCTTGTGACGAGACCTACTACTACGAACATCATCTGCCATCCCGTGAAATGGGTATTCCGAACATGCTGGAACCCGTATGAGATGATGCCACCCAAGATTTGTCCTGCACCAAGACCACAGTACCACAGACTAAATCGCGGAGCCTGCTCAGACTTTGTGTACCACTGACTACTGATCAACATTAAGCAAGGAGCTATAGAAGCCTCAAACATGCCCAAGAATATGCGTGCAGCAAGAAGAGAATGATAATTGAATGCGGCAGCATGGCAGGCTGATGCTATTCCCCACAGGAAGATATTGACCCCCAGCCATTTTGCGGCTGGAATTCGCTGGAGAAAATATGCTGCATTATAGGTAAGAACACACTCATAACTTTCAGATATGGAAAAAAGATTATTGATGATGGGTCCTGACCATTAGGCACCTCCGCAATCAAGTATGCAATAGAGAACGCAGATGTGACATTGGAGAAATCGTTCCCCACCAACTTCACATCTGCAGCGAGTCCCATGACGGCAGCATACTGTGGATTAACAGGGTCGTATTAGCCACGATAGAACGAATCCGTCGTCGAAAAGTCAACGCACATTAATCAAGACCTTGTCGATGAACTGCAAGGTGTAGCAGAGAAAGGCCATTGGCACAATCCAAAAATCGATTTTCCGGCGCAGAGCCTTAAGATCCACCGAGTGCGCCACATTGCTATGCTCTGTGAGATAAAAGTATGCCGAGTCGAGATCCTTTCCATCTTCCCTGTTAGGGCTACGTACAGCAGTCTCAGGCCCGACTGTTGCCGTCGGGATGTTCTTCTCGGCTTCAGGAGGTGAGGCCATATTGAGCCTATGAAGAATCCAGGCTCAATAGAAAAGAGGAATTCCTGCTGGAAAAGTTAATCGAGGTGTTCGACCGGACCACACGCTAGGATCAAAGGTTCGCTGCACGAACACAGGAATCCAACATTTACTTACGTGAAGCAAGACACAAATCTACCGGCACATGCCATTTTAGGCCTGGCGCAGAAGTACCGACACTACGCTCCACAGGGCGCTGATCACTGCCGAACAGCCTAGAAAAGCTGGCCGCGGATGACCGGATGTTACTCGTCAAAACTCCGCGGGAGGCTGAGGCTTCATAAGTTCGGATTTGGCCACGAAGACGTGTGTGTTCATACTGGTTTGCAGATATCCCCATAGGGCACCAAGCACCCAGATCTCTGGTATCCAGTCTTTTGGACGCACTATTTAAGTGCCGAGTACGGAGAGTCGGCCTACAGTGGTGTGCAGAACATTGGGACTCACTCAGGAATGTCTTCAATTACCCCTCACCCGCAGGCGTCCAAGCAAGAGCCTCACATCCTTATAATTGGAGCTGGTATCACAGGGCTCTTATTTGCACAGTCCCTGCGTAAACGAGAGGCCTTATTTCCGTCTCTCCCAACTCCCAAATTCAGCATCTTCGAGCGAGATCCGAATGTCGCCTTCCGCGGCGCAGGATGGGGTCTGACTGTTCACTGGGGCCTGAAGGATTTCCTATATCTGCTTCCCCAATACCTCATAGATCGACTACCAGAGATATACGTTAATCCCGAGTCAGTGGAGAAGGGCGAAAAAGGGAACTTCATCTTGTACGACCTGAAAACTGGTGAAGAGAAATATCGCGTCCCGCCGAGCGAGCGCATACGGGTGTCCCGGGAGCGCCTCAGGGCATTATTGATGGACGGGTTAGATATACAAGTATGATTGTTTTGTAACCTGACCAACGATCCTCCCCCACTAATTAGCGTAATCTAGTGGTCTAAGAATCTAGTTGATATCGAGACGGATGATGACGCTGGAGTAACGGCAAAGTTTGAAGACGGTACGCAAGCTAGAGGAACTCTCCTTATCGGCGCGGACGGTTCGCGATCGCAGGTTCGGAAACTCATTTGCCCTTCGAGCTATGAAAATTACCGTCTACCGATAAGATTGCTAGGAGTTAGTGCCACATACCCGAAGGAGAATTGCGCGAGAATTCGCGCTCTGGATCCTCTTTTCCTGCAGGCATCCGATCCAACGAGTGATGGATTTCTCTGGTTCTCCTTCCTCGAAGTTCCCCGATCAACGCCCAGTGCTGTAGAAGAGAGCACGCAAGCCAATTACGTCTGCCAGATTATCACAAGTTGGCCGTATAGAGCAGGATTCTTGGGGGAAAGTGATCCCATCGAGGTCCCGGAAGATAATGCTGGAAGGATCAACTGGATGAAATTCATGTCTAAGGAATGGGTTGAACCTTTTAGAAGCATCGTGCAAGATATTCCTGAAGATACCGAAGCCAAGGTCATCAGCCTTGAAGATTGGGTGCCGAGTCAAGGATTGTGGGATAATGCAGGCGGAAGAATAACGTTGGTCGGAGACGCTGCTCATGCCATGACTATGTGTAGGTTTTCTCAGTCTGGTGCATTTGAATTTGGCTCATTTAGGACGACTTGGACTAATTATTCCATAGACAGGGGCGAAGGAGCTAACCATGGTATAACCGATATGGCCTCCCTTCATAGAGAGTTATTTGATACCAGTGAGCAGGAGCTGGGGCCTATTGATCGTTATGAAAACGAGATGATTGCACGTGGTCGACTGGCTGTTTTAAACTCAAGAAGAGCCTGTATGGATGCCCACGACGCTAAATCTATTACAGAGACTAGTCCGCTGGTTGCGCGACGAGTTATGGCCCTCTCAGAGTAAAGAGAAGAAACAATTTCATAGGGAATTAAATTGCTGCATAACTGTATATATCAAAATAGCACTTCTACTAGATATAAATCATATAAAATCATCTTTGTTTCAACAAATTGAATATTTTTGGACTGCTCAGCATCATTTTGCGCTGTGATAGTGATACTCCAGTACGTATCGTTCGTCTAAGTTCATCGTAGCAATTTTTCTCTCTCCTCAATATGGATACCGTTGCATTGCAGCACGTGACTACCTGTCCGGCCTCGTTCTTCTATGTGATAGTTCTTGGCAACTAGTGCTGCGAAGATCGATATTACCTGATAACCTCATGGAGATGGAAAGCAGGAGCTCGAATGTTCAAAACATTTATCCACACTAGACAAATAATGTCGGGAAATGAAGAATAAGGCTGGGACAACAGTATCCACTTTCAAGGTCATGTTCCTACAGGTAATAGATTGTGCGGCGTATCGGCAAAATAGCCTCTATCTAGGTGATTCCCTTCGCGACACACGTTAAATGGGTTATATATTCTGTGATATTGTTTAGCTAGTGAGGATGTAACTCTCTCGGGTTCTTCTATGCTGTGCTAGCTGTCTTGTTCAGACTAGCACAAAAGGGTGTGATTCCTGAATATCGATCTCCCCTTCCATGACGCCGTGGACATAGCAACAACCAACAAGACTGTAAGATGTTGACTCTTTATTGCGCAAAACAAAAGGCGTGCGAGCACCTTCGATGATGCAAATAATATCACCGGGTAAGCACAAGGGTGGCACAATAGCCATGCGACCATTTTCTGTGACACAAAATGCCCTGTAACCTGTTGCAGTTTGAAAATAATACGAGAATCTGTTGATAGCTTGTAATATGGCAAAAGGTTGTTTCAAGAAGCGTTCGGGTAGTGTATTTGGTATCTGTGCGCCAGACTCCTGGCTCGACATGAGGTCAAGAAAACTCTTGAATGCTTCATATTCACCAAAGAATTGCTCTTTTCGAGGACGCTCTCCTGACTCGTCCTTAAGATCATTTCCTACTATGGTTCTAATGAAAGCCTCTAGACGCGATTCTCCATTGTTGTAAGTCTCCGTTATCTGGGCTGTAGCTAGGGCTTCTGCTTCAAAAAGCCATTTTTCTAAGAGAGCAGAATCTCTTGCCGTGCTATAGCTGCTGCGACCGTTGTGGCTAGGCCCAAGTTTCTTGATTCTGTCAAATTGAATTCCATTAAGGGAAATCCTCAAATGAGTATCCATATCCAAATTGATTTTAGGTCTGTGTTGTGTCCCGCAATTGTAACGGTTAGCCTCCATTGGGGATGGCGTAGTAAGACTCCAATCGGGAACCCATGACGGAAGGTCCGGAATGGAACGCTGAGTGCCAATGCCTGCCCACTCTAGAATGTTTATTGGATTGTCAGCATTTGCTAATATAAACCTCATGGCGTCTATATAGACCTGTTGTATGGTATATTCCTTGCTGTAATTTGGCTTGATATGGTCCTGAGAATTGTCTGTCGTCAACCCTAATAGTGCGAACACCTTATCTCGTGGATCTGTGGAGTCAAAGGTTATGCACTCGTTTAAGACTAGGGCGAGATCATGTTTCCGTCTGTAATTAAT
Source organism: Oidiodendron maius Zn (assembly GCA_000827325.1). Lineage (NCBI taxonomy): Eukaryota > Fungi > Ascomycota > Leotiomycetes > Myxotrichaceae > Oidiodendron > Oidiodendron maius. Next base: position 5,561,820 of record KN832870.1, on the reverse strand, counting down.
ATCACCATGAAACTCGAGCATCGTATCGACATTGCGAACACCGACCAACGCTGCTTGGCCAGAACCGCCAGGATCTCCATGGTTCGGTTGCACGGTGTCGATCATTGTTCGCTCAAGGAGTATGTCGGCTGTTCGCGACACATATTCCCAGTCGAGACAAATGTTGCCATAAAAGAGGATCAAGTTTTGTGCAAAAGCAGCCTCCTGCACCTGAAAAGTCAAAGCGTCAGTCTGCTGTAATCTGGAATGCTTGGAAATTGGGGATACCCCAGGTGTTTTCAAGTGTTATAAAAGGTGTTTGAAAACTCTAATATAATTCTTGGGAGATGTTCTAATTGCGAGAAGAAATACTTACAATCCAGACTCTCCGAAACCACTGATTACCGAAAAACTCGATAAGCGCGTTCCACTTCGGTCTTTGGAACCAAATAAAAGACAAAGATTTAATAACTGCCGCGGGTAATCCAATTCCGTGCTTCATGAAATGTAGTTCAGCAAAAAGAAGTTGGACCAGGTGAGCATTTTCCGAATCGCCGAGGTACGCAATAACACGCGCTGCCCCTTTATAGATGTCTCCCATCATTCGAACTTGCGAAGCTTTCTCCACCATATCTTCCTGATTGATACAGATCCTGTCAATCCATATGCACTGATCCATTAGCGCTGATCGACGCCTGTGTACGATATCGTATGCGCTTTCTGTAATGGCCAGGCGCCTGCCGTCCACGAGAATAGAATGCGTGGCAGAGGGATCGCCCCAAACATACGACACAGCTTCGTACGCCTCTGAATCCCCAAGTTGGATAACTTTGAAATTACACTCGAGCTTCTTGGAAGGCCAGCCTTTTCTAATGATGAGAAGTCGAATAGCGTTTTGGCTGTGTAGACCTTGGTACGCATAGGAGGATATACCTGGGCCATGGGCTGTGTTTGAAAAGTTTGTGCTGTGGAGTTCATTTCGAAGATTCGCCACAAATTCCGAAGTGCCAATACTAGGCAATCTTGGAGTGAATGTTGCTGCCAACATATAACGTGCACATCGATTGAGATAGAACAATAGTAGTTGGGCGATGTACCTAGTGAACGACTGCAGGAAGTTCGATACAGGAGAAATTAGCCCCACGAATCTAGTCCAAGGTCCATTGATGAGTATAACGTGAACTCCTAAGTAGAATATTGCGCACTCTGCAATAAGTACTACAAGAATGAGTCCAATGGATTTGAGTCCCAACTTATCTACCTGGCTTATCAGCCTTGCAGTTCCAAGATATACCAAGTCCAACAATAGACCGAGGAGGACCCAACGAACTTCTGTTCGGTCCGAGATATTTTCCCAGGTATGGATCACAAATGGCCACAAAACGGCACCAAGACAAAACAATGCGCCAATTAGCCTTGTTACACTACCAGAAATAATGCCAGGCATGATTGATAGCGTTGCGACCATCATGATTAATTCGACAGGTCTCCTTCTAGTCGCCGCGACAGAGACTGCTATAATGGCATAGAGAGCGGTGACATGTTTCCATTGGAGGGGGCCGAGAAGCAGGTCCACGAGTTTTGCAAAGGCGGCGTAGAAGGCAGTAATGCAAAGATATACCCATATTGCTATGATCGAATAAAAGTAAGCTTCTTCAAATGTGTCGAAAGACCCTGTTCTAGTTTCAATCGTTTCGTCCTTCTTGATCTGTTCTTCTCCTGTTTGTCTACCGCGAGCCAATTTTTCTAAATCTGTAATAGCAAGCAAGCAGCTATCCAGCTCATGGACTAGGTAGAATAGCATCGCGAGTCCGTGGCCAGAATCTCTGCTAGTTTCAGACACGGGGTTTTATGTCTTAATAGTCAGCTCGCTTACCCTACACCGAGTACTATAAATAGTTACAGTAACAAGCCGGTGTTCTTAGAGAGTTGCATAGGTAAGCGGGCTCCGTGACACAATGTGATGGATTAGTGGAGGAGCCAATTTCGTCCGTTTTCTGCAGAAATAAGGGGCCTTTGAGCAACTCGACGCTGGACTCCATACCGATATAGGCACCTCTTGATCATGGCAGGTCCGTACAAGCCATTAAAAAGGTCATTGAAAGCTGTAAAGTGCCCGTCCTTTCCATTTTCTTTTGAAGCATACAATGTCAATTAGCTCTTACCTAGCAGTCGAAAGCAAAAAACTGACTGCTCGACCTGCACGAAAAGCCTGGTTCGTCAGCACAGCCCCTTTTTCAAAAACACCTCTTTTGTCTTACCACTTTAATACTATTTCTTTGTCTGTGGCTAAAACAAATCACACTAGCAGGGTGAACGGTCCAATTATACATCTCATTTAACTGTTGGAGATATTCATAATGTTATGAGTTGACTGAATAAAGGAAAGTAAGACATAAAATTATATATATTCTCTCCCGAGCAAATTAGAGAAGCGTATTTTATACAGCCCCTGATTGTTGTGGTTTTTCGTGACAGACGAAGGGACAAAGTATTTAGACCATTCGATTGCCTCACAGGTTTGGTCTATCCTCCTGTGCAACATGCGGTCAGGGCTGCCGATACTATCTCATATTACGCCCGTCGAATCCGGCAGCGCTCCACGCAGGACCGTTGAAGTAGCCAATTGCAGAGTTATTGGCAATGTTGTTTTTCTCGCTGTGCTTCTTGGCGGCAATCGACCTGGGGAAGACAGGGGCGGCAATCCTGGACTCCGTCAATACGGCTGCCCCTTCAGTCCACGAAGCGCTGGAAAAGCGTGCATCAGGCCGGACCTGCGGCTTCATAAACGGGGACCAAGGTAATGTTCTTCTTAACTAGCTAATTCCTACCTGTGCTAATTGTTGTGCTAGATAGTCCCCTCACATGTGGCCCTGGTTACACATGCAACCTCGACTTAATGGGCCCGTATATCGCCTGCTGCCCTTCAACAGGATCTTGCTTGTTCGTTGAGGAGTGCTATGATTACGGGAAATGGGAATCGATGGCGTGCGACTTGAGCGAAGGACCAATACGTTGGACCGGCTGGTAAGTTGGATCTGGCTGCCTCTGATATTGTCCACAGGTAACATCCCGCTTTAGTGGTTCGATCTCCTCGACATGTATGACATACCATATTATTCAATCCGATACAACCGACTCTGGCCTTCAATGCGCCACTGGCGTGGGGGGGATCATCGAGGTAATGACGACCCCGACGGGACAAATCCTCCCATCGTTGACATCGTCTCCCTACACCCCACTGTACTCGTCGTTCGCAGCCACATCCACGCCTACGAGCTCACCAGTCACAGACAGCCAAAACTCCTCTTCGCACAGCCTCTCAACTGGTGGTAAGTGGCGTCGGATACCGTGACTTAGAACTGCCCCCGCTGACCTATCGCTGACAGACATTATCGCCGTCGTCTCGGCCATCATCGGGGCCTTGGCTCTTCTCATTGCGTGGTTGACCTACCAGTATATGAGGAAGAAGAAGAAGGAGCGGGGTCCGGGGGCTGGCGAAGTGAGGCGACACACTAACTAGCTATGAACAGAGAGAGATGAATACATTTTCTTTCCGCATTGAGATAAGACGCAAAGTTTGAGTATTAAGAAGCTGGAAATTAGATGTCACGAGATAATGAAAGTGCTTACACCCTCCATACCGGTGCCACGATATAGAATGTATTTGGCTCGTTTCTTCAGCATCTATGGTTTGCGCAAGTATGGGTCCCACGCGCAAGGGAGTCCAGCAGTACATCGATGCCGCTAACGAGTTGCTTCACATCGTCTCGCAGAGTGCTGAAGAGCACGTCCGCTATGTGAACATATTCCTCGCCAAGCACAATCTGGTATGGTGCAGCGGTCCACCGAGCCTGGAAAGAGCTCGCTCCTCCACGCATGAACCACCACTACATCGCGTCTAAGTTCGAAGTCATGCGTATAAACTTCAATAACTTCACATTATTCTGGGACCTTCCCCGGTCACTGCAGGAGAATCTGCACACGATGGAGGACAAGTTGAAGATATTCATCTAGCCTAAGCGGCGCCGGAGCTCGTTTGGCAGCAACGGTATCTGGGGTGGAAGCAACCAAGCCGGCAGCATGAGGAGTGGCTCAAGGCCTTTCTCATCATCCTTGGTGCCTGGGGTTGTAACTGCAACTACGATGGCCGCAGCAGTGAGCGGATAATCAGCTATGATGATCGGACCGTCGAAACCGCATCGGCCGTCATTCACGAACAACAACAGAGAGCCACATGCAAGACCGGCAGTATGGTCTAGCAATACGCAGACGTCCGGAGAGGATATGAGATGTCTAGGGGTGTTGCTGATGGCTGGGGGCGGCAATAGCGGCTCGTTGATGTTCGGCACGTCTCCAAATATGGGTGAAAATTGGAGTGGGCAAGGCAATGCGGTCGTGGAGTATCAAAATTCACTGGCGCCGGAGGAGTCATCGGACGATCTATTGCTCGATGCCGATTTTACCATGGATCCGGACAGTCTGTTCCTGGCACTCTCGAATTTCAATTAAGAGAAGGTGCAAATTGAGCGTGCCAGGTGAATAGGGCAGCTTGATTCCGGCGGAGTGACTTGGGCGTTGAAAGTCATTGGACTCCATCCCAGGAGTCTCTGCTCTCGCCACTGTCGTACTCATGATTATATTTGCGCCTTCCTACTGTGGACTACCTATGCACTCGAGTTATTTTACCACGCGCTCAGTTTATCGCCTGGACAGACTCACAGCCGAAAAGATTTGCAAATTCTGCAACACGGCCAATGATGGACCTAAGATGCAGTGCACATATCTCTAATATGTCGCAAGAATTATGAAGTACGGTTATAACAAGTAAATAATTCTCAGCTTTCTCGACAGCCTTGATGTTTTTCAGTCAGTTTCTTTTAGAGACGTATTCAATTCTGCTGTTGTCAGGTGGGATTGTTGTAATTTATCAAAAGCAGGCCTTGTATGGATTCATATACTGTGTGATGTACTGCTTAAATAGGGGCTTTAGTTATAAGTCAGTTGGATGTAGTTATGGGGCGCTTTGCGTTCAATGATTATCAATCTTTTTGCCAAGTCCCAAGGCTCTGAACAATTCTGAGAATGTGGCAATTTTGGCTGGTCTGTACAGCCGTTACCATAGATCCTGGAAAGTGCTGCATATTAGCAACCCTTCAAGTGCCCGCAGCAACTTTGACACTGTGGATACGAGGCGGCGGAGCCGACCCCGAAAGCAAAAGTGAGGCTGGGTATTAACGACTATCTTGTAGGACTAAGAGTAAGCTAGATCCACAAAAGGTTGGAGCACCTATGAGCGAAGAGAGTGAAGACATTGCTTGTCTCACCGCCTCGTCGCTACCTCATTCTTCCCACCTTCTCCAGTCTGATAACTAGCTCTGTAGGTGCGCTACTCAACTCCTTCCCCAAGTCCAAAGCTGAGTAGCCTTTCACTTTCCCTCTGAACGATGCACTGCTGACTAATCTAGTTAGCTCTCCCGAAGCTCTAACTGTCTCCCAACTTATGGATGGACTGTAGGGCACGGATGTCCTTGTCGGCAAGTATGGCTGGGATCTCTACCACTACCAGCAAGTTTAGAGTTATTCTAGCGCAGGCTCTTGTCTAAAGTATATCGCATATATCCGGCAAATCCGCTTTCTCTCCACCATGATGCTTCTGAGCAGCCTCTGCATCCAGGTGTGAATTCCGGAACTGTAGATGACTCCCAACCCTAATTATACTTCCTTAAGCTTTTCATATATCAAAACTCGTTAATGAAGATCTTAAATAGGCCTTAAGAGGGATACTGTATATAATTTGTAGAAACACGAGTGCTAGTCCTGATATAGGACTCCCACGATGTAAAGCTCACTAGAGGGCCTAAGTGATGGCTATAGTATTCCTACTAACACACTTACACCTGATCAAGTTATCTCGGCTGACCACCAAGTAGAGAAAGTCACACGTGTCACAATATCAACGTTCATCCATAGCTGATCTTCCTACGGTAGAATTTAGTGAATCGAAGGGTTGACACAGCATTTGTAGTCGCTCGGCCCGGGGCATGCATTGCTAAGTTAAAGGATTAGCGATATCAAATCTAAAGGCGTAAATAATGCAAAGAATGCTTAATATATGAGAATTCATGTAGTAAAGAAAACTCACTTAATATAATGTCCATTGAGTGACGCGCAAAAGCTGTCCCCAGTATACCAGCAGAACCCTGTGTTATCTGCACAACTTGGTCCAAAGCAACACTCAACATTATTCGGATCGCTTAGACAATGCCCTGCGATAGGATTGCCCCCATTATTATTACACCATGTTATATCCTCGCAGGTTCCATATTCGTCCTATTTCAGTATAGAATTAGAATGGCTCCCCATTTATTTATCGGGGATCGATGGGTAAACATAAAAAGCAAGAAGCCTTACAGGACCATCACTGCAGAGCTCGCCTATGTAGGCGACTGTGAAGCTGGTAAGGAAGGGGAGCATAAGTATGTTGAGCTTCATCTTAAAGCTTCTTTGAATACCGTATTGATAGAAATATGTCGCAGTTTCTTCTGATATTCAGGGGCGAGTGTAAAGTGTAATATGTCAAACCAAGAATCGTTGATCTCCACTTCTTAGCCTTAGCAAGAGAGTACTCTTATACCTCGCAGTCTTAGCAATAGAGTACTGTTATACCCCGCATTCTCAGCAATAGAGTACTGTTATACCCCGCATTCTCAGCAAATAGAAGGTTCTTCCTACAAGGCATCTTCATAGTCAAGGACTATGTAGGGTAGTATATATTATGTAAGTAGAGTATGCTGTGCTCATATATATGCAAGTTCTCGGACCAAGGGACTGTGGACGAAATCATATATATCTGCAAGTATTCGGCCCCGTACAACGTTACCTTTAGATTTCGGCCAAACACGATGCAGTGAAATACTATAATGGAGTGAATGACCTTAATGGAAGAATAAAATTCTTAATAAAAGGCATGATGATGCTTTCGTGGCTATCTAACTTTACATACGTTCCTGTTGACTTCTTACCCCCATGTTCTCTCTTTCAAAAATTAAGTGGCGGCTTTGTTAAGAGAGGACTTGTTGAGAACCAAATCCCATCTAGGTGGCCGAAAGGGTCATGGGGTCCTTCCTGCCTTAACCCACCCGTGGTTCCAATAGCATACAGGCCGTGACAGTTTGACCGGGCCGTTTAAGTAACGGTACTAAGGCGATGGCCAATCGGGCGCTCAGGTACCGTATAAACTGGCATATAAGACCCCCTTCGCTATAAGACCCCCCGGCATATAAGACCCCCCCCCCCTAGCGAAGGGTCTGTGTCCCGGCCCTAACAAAATTTGTATGGTGCACAGACTATCTACATAGTAAATCCCCTTTGCTATGCCAGATTATACGGTATCCTTCTCACAGGGTGGGGTTCAACCACCACCTTTATACTTCGTAACTAGGCTAGAATTCCAAATACAGCCTCAGATAACTCAAATAAAGGGGTTTTAGCATACATAACATGTACTCCGTCACACAGTCTATAATATTAGTATTTAGGGCTTCAGTATCAGCATTGGAGGTAGTTACTCAGCACTGAAACTGGACTAGCTTCCGGATACCGCAACAAAACTTTATATAGCTTAAGATCAATTGCCGCCTTACAGATTCTTATGTTGTGCCATAACGTAGTTGATCAGTGAGCGATCCAGCTAATTTTACCGCAAAATCCACAATTTTAAGTCGTGTGTAGAAACGATAGTATGAAAAGGCTTGCTCTCATGCCAATGGGACGATTTGAAGCGGCACTTTAATTACTCTAATTCCTGATTTGCTTTGGCCCTTGGAGTGGAAACGCGGGAGAGTATTAATCAATTCATGTGGAGTAGGGAAAGTGTACCCGTAAACTACTTGCATACAGATCATACGGAATTCAAATGTACCATTGCATCTTTGAATTCACGTACGAATTCCGTGCGTGCCCGCGTATTAGGTCATTTGCAAGCTGGAGATATGGGAACAAACCGGTCTCAGACTGCCGGCCACATTCTCAAAGGGAGCATATCTCCGGGGTCACCCTTGGAGTCTCACTCGCAACGGGGTATATCATATCAGGTGACATGGCACCTGAAGAAAACACTGAAAATGCACGAAAACTTGTCACGTGCAATTAGCTCCGTCATTACGCAGATTAGGACTGGTAAGATCGGTCTGAGAGCCTACCTCCACAGTATTAACCGCGCGGACACTAGCCAGTGCATATGCGGACATGGAGACCAGACAATAGAACACATCCTCCTAAAGTGTAGGAAGTGGGTAGCAGAGCGACATGAAATATGGGCAGGCAGGAGACCACTACTCAACCCCAGAGATCTGCTCGGTGACCCGACAATGGCGATCAGGGCAGCTGAAATATTGCAAACGATTCAAGTAAACTTGCACAATTTCCTCTTCTGGCGCTTCAAGACTCGTCACCTTCATCCAGCTGAGTCGTGCGATAGGTGAGCCAACACCCTGCTCGCCAGCCTCACCTCATTCACGTAGTTTGGCCAATCGAACTTCTCCGGTCCTCGATAATCGGCTGACAATACCACGAGCTGGCTCCTTGGCTTGACTATAGTACACAAAGGAGGAAAGAAAAGAGAACGCAGGTCATTTGGCCTGTGCCATCGCCAGTGATCGCCTGGAAACGAGGTGCTAGAGCGATATCATGTAACACACTGGGTTTATATCAGCTCAACTCTCTGTATTCTAAATGGCCATCTCTCTTTAGTTTAGAATCCTCGTATAAAAAATAATACTTGTTGTTGTTAAGCCGCCACAGCAAAAGCCTGGATGTCGACTATCTTCTTCCACCGCGAGACAGCGTCAAATTTTGACATTAGATTTCAAATTTGCCCCTATCGTCATTCTTGACCTTTTTCTCTGCAAGTACAAAGACTTCTTTGCTGGCCGTAGCACAGCCCATCTCAAGCCACAGTCCAAGGCAGCAACGGGGCTCGAACTTCAGACAAACCTTAACCATCTGTTATGCAACACACACCCTTCGATACTTTCTGCGGTATCGTCACTAAAATACTTTTTCCCGGTAAAGGATATTCAAATGCTGTTACTGATTCGACCCATATGTGATGGAGCGCGAGAAGTCACTGCCTCCGCAGACGCGCCAGGAACCATATGCTGCGGGTCTTTCGGTGCTTGCCAATCCTGACATACCTATCTTAGAGTGAGTTCCTCCTCTATCACGTAAGCTCTACTTTAGATTAAATCCGAAGCAGCATTGTATTCATTCATGGTTTCACCGGTCATCCTCATCGAACATGGAGTCAAAGGCGAGGAGTCAACCGAGACCAGAATGAAGATGATGACGACGACGGTGAGCGCCCATCAAAGTTTCGAAAGCTCCTCCCATCCGCACCGCCCTTCCAAGGGCGAAATGGAGTCGGCAAACCCATTTATTGGCCACGAGATCTCGTCCCAGTCACTGTCCCAAATGCTCGCGTCCCAACGTATGGATATGACACGCATATACGTCATTGGGCCGGTTCTGCCATCGACAAGAGCACAGTCTATGACATCGCCTGGGATTTCCTTGTCACCTTGGAGGCAGAACGCCGTGTCGAGACTTCGAGGCCGTTGCTATTTGTTGCCCACAGCCTCGGAGGCATCATTGTAAAAGAAGCGCTTAGGCGATCCCGCGGCTGCGAAGCCTACCAGGGCCATCTTCGCAGCATTTACAATTTTACCTCTGGGATAATTTTTTTCGGGACCCCGCATGGTGGTGCAGACCCACAAGGATTGATCCTGCATGTTATAGAGCAAACCATTAGAGCTATAGGTTTCAAGGTCAATGAACAGATTGTCAATACCTTATTACCAACTGCGGAGCGGCTTAAGGAGCTACATAACGAATTCGGTCCAATGGCTCGTCAAAGGAACTGGACTATATTTTCTTTTCAAGAGCAATATAGAGTCAAAGCACTTGGTGACAAGAAGGTAAGAGTCTCGGGTTTGATCAGTTGTAATACTAATTATTTAGGTTGTTGAAGATACTGCTTCTTGTTTAAACGATCCAACTATCGAAGTCACTCAACATATTGCTAGAAATCATATAGAAATGTATAGATTTAGTGAACTAGACGACGTTGAATATAGGAAAGTGGCTAGGGCCATTGACTGGGTGCTTGAAGGAATCGCAACATTAACCCCGCGAGATAAAAAGAGAGTCATTGATGCAGATCAGTAATAACGCATTCTGGACTGCTTGAGGTTTGATCAAATTGACACTCGTTATATGACTATCAAGACCGCCTATACCAAGACATACAAATGGTTACTCAATAAGCCCGAGTACCGAGACTGGCTTAACGTTAATGAGATTTGCAATCATTACGGCTTTTTATAGATCAGAGGAAAACCCGGGACTGGAAAATCTACACTAATGAAGTTTGCATTTGCAAATACTAAGAATATCATGAAAGAAACTATCATTATCTTGTTCTTCTTCAACGCGAGAGGCAATCACCTGGAGAAATCGGCTTCAGGGATGTACCGATCTTTGTTATTTCAACTTCTGGAAAAGCTTCCTGAGCTTCAAACCCTTTTTGATTCACTCCCGCTCAGCACATCTACTGACGTTGATCGGTGGGATATCGAAGTGTTCAAGAACATTTTTGCCCTCGCAATTAGGAACCTTGGACAACGTCACCTTCTTTGCTTCATCGACGCTTTAGATGAATGCGATAAAGATCAAGTTCGGGAAATAGTGGCTTCTTTTGAACGTCTCGGCCAATTTGCGATGTCTGCCCAAATTCAATTCCATGTCTGCTTCTCAAGTCGCCACTATCCGCATATCACGATTAAGAAAGGTATCCACCTTATCCTAGAAGGCCAGGAAGGTCATACCCAGGATATTGTCAATTACTTGCATAGTGATCTAAAAGCTGGGCGTAGCAAACTTATCGGACAAATCAAGGAAGAGATACTTGAGAGGTCCTCTGGAATTTTTCTCTGGGTCGTTCTTGTTGTTCAAATGCTTAACAAAGAGTTTGATCGTGGTCGTATATATGCACTTCGACGGCGGCTCGATGAGATCCCGAACGGATTAGATGAACTATTCCAAGATATTTTGACCAGAGATAGCCAGAATATAGAGGAGCTGATTCTTTGTCTTCAGTGGATATTGTATACGGAACGCCCTATAAAGTATGAGGAGCTTTATTTTGCTATTTTAGCTGGAGTAGCGGTTGAGGGATTGTCTCTATGGAACACTGAAGAGATTACTGAGCAGGACATGGAAAGATTTATCTTAAATTCCTTGAAAGGACTTGCAGAAACGACAAAATCCAAACATCAAACGGTTCAATTTATTTATAAATCGGTGCGGGACTTTCTTCTAAGAGGAAATGGTCTTAACAGGCTTCGCTCTCACCTTGACAGCAATTTTCCGGGCTCTAGCCATGAACGGCTAAAGGAGTGTTGTCAAAGCTACATGAGAATTGATACCTCCAAATATATACCGTCTGACACACCGCAACCAGTTGCAAAATCTGTAGAGGCAGCGAGTCTCCGCCAATTAGTATCTGCTAAACTTCCTTTCTTAGAGTATGCAGTGGGTAACGTGCTTCATCATGCCGATACTGCAAGTGGGTACGGAATCTCGCAAGTTTGGTTCGTGGAAAATTTCAATCTTATCAATTGGATCAACTTAGACAACATTTTTAAGAAACATCAGACACGACAGCATACAACCGATTGCAGCTTGTTATACATTCTTGCAGAGAAGGACTTGCCGAACCTTATCCGGATTGAACTTAAGCGAGTTCAGCATATGGATATAAGGGGGGAACGCTATGGCTTTCCCCTAAATGTGGCTCTAGCTCATATAAATGAAAATGATATACGAGCACTTTTATCACAAGTCGGCACCTTGTATAACAGTGATAGTCCTCTCACTGTTTCTTCCTCTTCTACAGTCGGAAATCATCAAGAATTGATGAAACCCCTTTCAGAATGCGCAGGTGATATTAGTTCCCGAAAAGACCAGACACCGCTGTCGAGGGCCGCGGAAGGAGGGAATGAGGCCGTGGTGCGGCTGCTGTTAGAGACAGGCCAGGTGGACGTGGACTTGATAGATCAGACGAATGACAGCCACGGCGGGACGCCGCTCTCGCGGGCGGCGGCGGGAGGCCACGAGGTCGTGTTTCGATTGCTGCTAGATACGGGCCAGGTGGACGCGGACTCAACGTCGAAGGATCGCCGGACGCCGCTTTCCTGGGCCGCAAAGGGAGGGCACGAAGCCATTGTGCGGCTGCTGCTAGGTACGGGAAACGTGGACGCGGACTCACAGGCGAAGAACGGCCGGACACCGCTCTCGTGGGCCGCAGAGGGAGGGCACGAAGCCGTTGTGCGGCTGCTGCTAGGTACCGGGAAGGTGGACACGGACTCAAAGGCAAAGAACGGCCGGACACCGCTCTCATGGGCCGCAGAGGGAGGGCACGAAGCCGTTGTGCGGTTGCTACTAGAAACGGGCCAAGTTGACGTGGATTCGAAAGATTCGACGTACACCAGCTTCGGCCGGAGGCCGCTCTCTTGGGCAGCGATAAGAGGACATGAAGCCGTAGTCCGGTTGCTACTAGAAACGGGCCAAGTAGGCCTGAACTTGCTGGATGTACGCGACCGGACGGCGTTCTTCTAGGCCAGATTTGGGGGGCATAAAGCAGTTGTGCGGCTACTAGTAGAGACAAGCCAAGTAGATGTGAACTTGAAGGGTACTTTCGGCGAGTCCGCGTATTCTAATGCAGTGGAGGGAGGGCATGAAGCTATAGTATGACTGCTATTAGAGACGGGACAAGTAGACGTAAAATCGAAGAATGATGACGGCTAGAAGCCGCTCTTACTACTGGATGCGATAGGCCACATCAGGCCAAATGTCACATTGAGCCTCAGTTTTTCGAAGCCTAGACTAGGTAACTACTGCAGCCTACGGTATAGCCTGGAGAACCACTGTAGCATCTTCTGTGGCCGAGAGGTAGAATGTAGCCTACGCTGTAATGAAGTAAGGCTTACTCGTTAGGTTACAGGGCCATGAACATCGAATGCCTTTGACTGTAGATCTAATAGAACTATCGCTGAAATTCAAGACTCACAGCCCGCAGAGGGAGGATGCGAAAGTTACTCGTGTTTGCAGGGTATAAGCTCCAGAGATTAGCATTCCTTACCCATTCCATGACAACTCCTCACACCGTCATGCACTTTCTGGTACATGGTATCACTACTACGTAATGTCACTATCAGCAAGCTTGCCACCGGTGATCTCCTCAATCCCACTAATAAGATTTCCCTTACATGGCATGCATGATCCCCTCCTGAACCTCAGGGTGACCCTTGGTAAGGGAATCTCACAGCTGCATGAATTTCACGACGATCAACCAACGAAACAATCATCCCAATCATCCGCTACAGTTATCAAACTAGCCGCTGAGATAGAACTGATACAAGCCCCTTCCCGAAGTAATGCCATATGTGCATGAATAGCAGAGGAATAAAACTCGCCGTCAGAGCGCCTTGGCCCTTTGCTTTCTACAAGCAGAACAAAAACTATGGGAAAGCGAAAAGAAACACGCGAGGAAAGTTAGTATTAAAGGATCCAAAGCAAATAGGAGTAAATTGAATGCCACAGAAAATTCGTATGAGGCTGAATTACTTATCACGTATATATAGGCGAATGTGAATCTAAAATAGTTACGGAGGAATCTCGGTGGAGCCAAAATGGGATCTGTGCTTGGATACAAGACGAGGAAAGTGTAATCGAGCATGAGAGGAGCCAGAATGAGCCCCTTTAGGCTAAAATGGCCTCTTAGTGCATGCTCAGGCCTACTTAGCGTGTGCTCAGGCGGTGCTCAGGAATGCTCACCCTCGGCTTGCGAGGTTAAGTTTGCTCGCCTATAGCTCAGGCTAAAGCAGCAGCAGCTCAGGTCCAGAGACGGAAATAGAAAGTGCCATGAGAACATTCCCATATGGTACTTGCTGAAACAGAAGTCAGATCGATGATTTTAGAGGTTGCAAAGGGTCTAGATGGTCTAGAAAAAGGGAATAGGATTGGCGGTACTCACGGGTGCTGGTCTATGAATGGGGTGACGTTATGCACCTTATTGTTGTATATTATATAGAGATACTGCTTGGAGTTGTGGCGGGCCACCTCAGCCAGACTGAATTTCTTGTTTCCGGACATAGTAACGTAGGCTGGCTGGCGATTAGGTAGTGAAACCGGCTCAGTGCGTAACGGATTGGTTGGCCATACACTTGACGAATATATCCGTCTCCAGCCCTTATCACGGGTGATGGCCCTAGATCTAGCAGACTATCTTGGACACTCCAATTGGAGCAACATATCAATACCGTATCAATTATCCCGCGCCTTCCAAGCCTCCTGGTATCGGCAATGGGTCGCACCCATTAGCCCAAGTACTCAATATTCGGACCCTTTCGGTGGCACTAACCCCCACTCGAGAAAATCTCAGACAGATAGTGTAGAAATTCGCCCGGCAGAGAGAAAAGCCTCGATGTCGGGCGAATTACCCGCCCCACCCCCAATGGTAGTCGAGCCGTTTTCTCACCAGACCCTTAGACGAGGATGAATTGGATGGGCAAGTCGAACTATGGAAAGCGGAGAAACATTCACAACGTAGTGTAAAGTCTAATTGTCGCTCTGTGTGCAAACATGGCCAAGTTACGATGTCGAAAAGCGCGGCAAATATTTCGCACGCGCTTCATAGCTTCATTTTCTATGTTTTTCTCGGACAGAGCTACAATTGACTCTCAATTATAAATATCCTTCAAAGATAGGTTTCAGCCCCACAACGTGAGAAGGTATGACAAACTCGCCATAATAATCTTCTAATGCGTCAATACACTGCTGGAATCCTGGAGCCTTTTCGAATGCTTCGTGGTGGGCCTAAGCAGAGAATGTCAGTCTTTTTTTTTTCTTTTTTTTTTCTTCGAAACCCGAGTCCTACGAGACAACAGAACATGGGCCACGGTAGAGAATAAGCCATACGCCCACTCACATCCACGCTCTTCCAGTTGATCAGGAGAATCTGATGCTGCGGGTTCTCAATAGACGGACTTATCCACCATCCATTACATCCCGAATCTTCGTCGAGACCCTTCGACACCGTCTGCCTGAAGCGTTCGGGAGACATCTTATATAAAGCGTAGACTTACGATGCAACTGTATGAGGAGTCTGCTTTGATCCTGTGTTATCTAAAGGTAAAACTTAGTTTAGTATGAGCCGGTCAATACTAGGCAAGGGTTGCCGTCATGAGTCTAGATGCATGTTTGAGACTCTGGGTATCATTACATTCTAAATCAACGCAGTAAAATGGGCCAAAAGGTTTCCACCTTGTTTTATAATTTGCCCGATAACCGACCACCACTCTCTCTTTGTCGATGGTTTTTTACCGTAGCTTCGGATCACCGATACGAGCGCGGACATTCTTGGCCCAGAAGTTGTAAACTTGTCCCTCAATCAGATGCCATGCACAACAATAGAACTTTGGCTACCTACCCTCGCGGTTTGCCTTTTGATCATAGAGATAATCTTTGTAATTGACTAGCCAATAGCGAAATCCACCATCATCCCACAACTTTTGAAAGAATGCCTCCCGCTCTTCCTTATTGTCATCAAAAGTGCTCCTCCCTGACATCAAAAGTGCTCCTCTCTGACATCAAAAGTGCTCCTCTCTGAGAAGGGGTATAAAAATCCACCAAAGCATCTCTCGCGGTATCTAAAGAGCTCTGGGTAGTTCACCTTTGCTTCCTGCTGCTCCTCAACGGCGGGAGACCGCTTATGTATCGGCACTGCTAGGTTGAGGTTCGTTGGAATACCTTCAATTCACCTGCCCTAGGACCCTATGCCTGCATACTCTGTACACCAGGTGCACCAGTGCCAATAGTTGCGCATTTCTTACCTGTCACATCAATGTTAAGACCCGGCCAGAAGGATGAAGCCAGTGAACTCTTCCGGAACATAACGCTTAGCAGCGAATCCAGCCGCAACTATAAAGTACTTGGCTTTTGCTGTTCGACTGTCGGCTGTCTTGATGTACCAGCGACCTTCGTCTGTATGGAATTAAGCATCAACAACGACGCTCTTGAACGCTGTTTCCCTTTTTATACTTAACACCTTGTCGCAATGATCAAAATAGGCTCGCAGCTCGGCGTAATCTGGGTAATTTGTGCTCCAAGTCCAGTCCTTATAGGTCTCTGGAATGGATAGTTGATATTCTGGAATTTCCGACTCAACCCCAGCGCCTGGATAGCAGTTCCATCTCCAAGTTCCCCCAAGGTCATCACCGGCCTCGTATTTCACAGTATTGAACCCATTTTTCTTAAGCTCGTACCAGCAATACACTCCGCCAAAACCTCCACCAACAACCAGAGCATCGACCTCCGGGTTTGTCTGCATAAGGCCCGGTAGTACCCCTACGTAGGGCGTGCTCGCTAAGTTCAGTTTTGATCGTCATTTTGGATCATACGCAAAATGACAAGAGCCGATTGTAAAGATAGCTGGGAAAAAGATGCTCACGTTTACTACTCAGGGTGATAATTTATTTTAAGACTGGTAGTACAGACTCGGTTCCGGCTGGTGTACACCTCCTCTTTATATTTTACTATCGGCGTTCCGAAGCTCAACACAGAGCAGCTCCGCAGGATGCTTACAATGTCTTCTCCCATCGCGGATACGAAAGTGCGGAGAGCAGAAGATGGTCACGATTCCGGTCCGCCGATAGGATATATCATGACATCCCGTTGGTATTGCTTGCTTCGGTGCCGCTTTTGATACTGCAGGATATGATCCGGTTCGGCAATTAATTGCGGAACCGCAACACATGTCGCTACCCCGCATTGCGCAAAAGATCCCCTCAACACTTGAGTGCAGGCTGTTTACCCTTTATCAGCACACTTGGCTAAGGATCCTATGGTTGTGAGAGGCAAATTCTAATCATTGTTTACCTCACATCAAGATGAGCAGGCTATCCGAGAAGACTATTAACGACCTTCGCCTTACAACTGAAGCAGCATGCTCCGACCAGGAAGCCGGCATCCCGGGAGCTGTAGTAGTGGTGGTGGGCAGAGATGGAAAAGAGTTATTCTCTCACGCTGCAGGAAAGCGTGGCTTTGGGAGTGATGAGCCGATGACACTGGACTCAATCTTCTGGATTGCATCCTGCACCAAAATGATTACTGGGATAGCGTGCATGCAGCTCGTGGAGAAAGGCCTGCTTAACTTAGATGATTCGGCTCAGGTAGAGAGTCTGTGTCCCGAGCTGAGAGACGTCAAAGTTTTGCAGGACGATGTCAAACTGGTTGAAAAAAAGAGAGGGATTACTTTAAGGATGCTACTCTCGCATACAGCAGGTTTCGGGTACACCTTCTTCAATGAGAAACTGCGAGACTTCAGCAAGCCGTCAGGGTTTGATGAGTTCTCTGGACTTGAGCATGATATTCTTCAACCCCTGATCCACCAGCCTGGAGAAGGGTGGCAGTACGGAATTAACATTGACTGGGCTGGTATTCTTGTTGAGCGTGTGACAAGCTCGACTCTTGACAGCTATTGTCAAAGTCACATATATGAGCCACTGGGCCTTACGAACATTTCTATGAAACCAGGTGAGGATATGCTGCGAAAACTTGCATATATGAACCATCGGGCTCCTGATGGCAAGCTATCCGGTAGGGATCACTTATTAAGGCGTCCACTCTTGCCCGATTCTAAGCATTCTCCTTCATTTTTGTACAGTGGCGGTGCTGGGGCTTTTGCAAAGCCACAAGACTATTGCCGTAAGTATCATTTTAACATTTAGGCAAGTTATTGGAATGCCTTCTGATGCAATGTAGAGATTCTGGCAACGCTACTGAATAATGGTACTTCACCGACTACCGGTGTGAAAATCCTGGAGCCACAGACCGTTGAAAAAATGTTCCAAAATCAAATCCCTAACTTTCCTAACTTTGGCCGTCAAGGAATACCCGCTGCGAAGCCCGATCTCACAAACCCTCTTCCAGAGAGCTCTATCCTATTCCTGGCAACGGTCCTCAGGGCTGGGGTATCACTTTTATGCTCACAGAAGGAGTTACAGGACGTAGCAACGGTACTGCACACTGGGCCGGCTTGCCTAATCTTTTTTGGTGGTGCGATCGCGAGAAAGGCGTTGCAGGAATAATAGCTAGTCAGATCTTGCCGTTTGGAGATGCGCAGATTCTGGGCCTATGGGGCACAGTGGAGAGTGCGGTATATCAAGCCCTATAAAAGAAACAATATGATTCAGATTCTTGTTTACTACATGCAACTGCTTTCTCCTCTACTCTTTTATGCGATGTAGATTCTATCAGTGTGACGACAAGAGCTGAGCATACGCTTTCTTAAGACATGGGGAGGGCCGCATATGTGCTCAGACTCACGCAGATCTCCGACTTCCTCTTCGTAACTTCACAGTCAGCTTTTGGGAGCTGGCGCTGTAGCTTGTAGGCTGTGGGCCATTATTTACCCAATGTCCAAAACAGTAATGGACGAATGGAGGACCGCATGCATAAACCATACGCACAGTGCTACTGTACGGGCAAATCAAAAAGTCCAGAATCACACTACATGATTGAACGAAAGTCTAGATACAAATGTGAGAACTGTATAGAGGCTCTTTGGCTCTTGGGAAAGAAATCAGATATGGCTCTTATGGCTACTAAGTTCCTTGCCAACATGTTAAAGAAATCACAGCCGAACACCACGACATCAGTAAAAACAGATGGCATTCAATCTGCTACTAGCAGTGAGAGAAGGGACGAGGATAAATTCGGCACGGAGTCATCCTTCTCTGTACTTGATAAAGAACGCTCTCTGGAGACTGCTTTCATAGAGCTTCCAGTTAGCGAATTGTTCGGATTCGATTCACTTGGTAGTGAATTGATAACGGATTTGCAATTTTACTCTATGCTAGAAGACATCGTTTTTGATGACGATGGCTCTGACAATTCGCAATGGGATTCCCAGTGCCACGCAGACCGGCCGATTGACAATGTTAACCCGCTGCTATTTATTGACAGAATATAGCATACGAGAAAGCTTGACCGAAAGAAGTTGAATCTTTATAGAGATTTCGAAAAATAACTCTACTCCGTAACTATGATATTATGTTCCATATGGCCGTCTAATAGTGTGTAGGAGTATATTTTCAAGCCACCGAAGGGAATATGAAGTTAGCAAGAATACTAACAGTAGTAAGGTTTTGGATCTTCAAACTTTACAGGAATTGGACAAGCGTCTAGTATTTTACGATAGCCTTAAATTTTGGAGGAGCAACAGGAGAGCCTGATGAAGAGCAGAAGTACGAACAAATTTAAAATGTCTGACTTTAGCCCATGTAGTTCCCAAAAACCATCAGAGCCCGGCTAGACCTCGACTCCTTAACATCTACTCCCATCACACCCCGAGCCCGTTCCTGTCCCCATGACTATCCTTGCCGCGCTCGCTTTCTCCTGCCTTAGAGCGGTCTAAATGTTGTTTGTGCCGTGATCGCCTGGTTTATGCCTGAACCTGCCTCCGCCCCTGCCCCTCCTTGACGCCGCCTTTTACTTGTACAACGACATGCATCTGCTCCTCCGCGGCAGTGACAGTCCTGGACCACCTCCATGCCGGAATCTTGCGCTCGTACAGCTCGTCAATCTCAGCTGCGGAACGTCTACGCAAAGTCAGTACATGAGTCTCTTCTATCTTGTTTTTCGTGTACTTGAAAAGGGATGTGTTGTGGGGAGTAGGTGCTAACTTACCCCTTTGTCTCAGGCAGGTAGAGCCACATGAGGATACAGATGGGTACGGAGAAGGCACCGTACACAAAGCCGGCCTTGACACTAAGTGCAAGGAGCATGGGGGGAGTGGCATAGCTGTGAAAGATTAGCTGGGATCTCTACTCCAGAAATCAGGAAGAGAAATAGACGCACCAGGTAGCGATACCCATGATCGAGTTGGTGAAGAAAGTGACGGGGCCAGTCTTGACTGTGGGATGTCAGTTGTGAGGACGAAAACGGATTTGCAGGGGAAGGGAGTCGGGTCGGAAAAGGGATAATGAACTTGCCTCGGAGGAGGGCAGAGGGAAGCTCGGCCGAAAAGAGGTAATATGACATGATGATGACCTGGAACGAGAAGGTCCAGAGGCAGCAAATGACCAGCTAAAATATGTATCAGCTAAGAAAGAGGTTGACTACTGTAGAGGACAGGGGGACACACGAGACCAGTGCCGGCGGCAGCGTTGCCGGTCGTCGCTCCTGTCCAGTATAGACCACCGACAATGAAGAGAATCAAGCAGACGAACGTCTGGCATGTGTTAATGATGAGGCGACGACCAAACTTGTCGGTGGAGAAGGACCAGAGCATGACGGCAAGGAGGTTGCAGCAGCTAAAAGAGAGGATTAGCCATGTACTGCACAGTGAAGAGTTGCTGCTAGCGTCTAGCGTGTAGCTCACGAGAGGATGACAGTGCCGAGGAAGGGGTCGGCCAAACCAGCGAGAGAGAAGAAGTCTGCGCCATTAGCGACCTGCTTTTAACACAGGCAGGGGAGGAACATGTAACGTACAGGTAGAATAAGTGCTGATGATGGCGAGACCACCGAGCTGCTGGCAGACGGCAAGGAGCATCACGGTAAGAGTACGTTTCTAGCGCTTGTTTAGCCCATGCTCCCCCTTGCTTGGACAGGACGGAAACACTTACTAGGTTAAGACCCTTAAAGATGTGGACATATCTCGGGGTTTCCTGAAGCAGCTCCCTCTCGTGCTCGATCGTCCTCGCGATAATCCCGTACTCTTCTTCAAAGTCATACCCTTGGACTCCGCCATAAAGCTGCTTCATACTCTTAATCGCCTCGTCCTTGTTCCCACGGCGGGCGTGGAACCAAGGCGACTCGGGAACAATGACCCAGCAGATGATCATCAGTCCGATAGGGGCCCAGAGGATCCGCATAGCCAATAAGTAGTTATCAGGGTGTCTCTGGTTAAGCTGCTGCATCATCACAGAGACAATGATACTACCGATATTACTCCTATTTGGGGGATCAGCAAAGGCAAAGAATGGTGACGGTTGAAAGCCACGAGGAACATACCAGACTGCTTGGAAGGTTACCATGCCACCTCGAATCCTGTTTGGGCAGATCTCCATGATATAAACCTGGCATGTGATCCTACGAGGTCAGTAACGAGGGTAGGGAAAGATGGCCAGGGGTGGGCGGTATTTACTGGAGGACCCCTATACCTGCGCCATTGCAGAGCTTTGCGAGGGCCTGTGGCGAGCTCAGCAGGAGTACAAGTAATGCTACCGTACGGTAGATGGAAGTGGCTTTGACTCACCCATACAGAGGGACTCTTGGCCGTGTTGAGGAAAACGCAGCCCTGAAGTCATTAGCTCATTTCGTGATTCAACTCCTGTGCCCTCTCCACCTAGGGCGTCACTTACAACAACGAGCCAGAGCCATGCGAGGTAGAACGATGTCTTGCGGCCGAATCTGTCGGCGAACCTGCAACAAGTTAGAGGCCGCCAATATCTCATCATACACCCGAACAAGGAACTTTTGAGAATATAGTATGCTGTACGAACCAAGAGATGTGTGTGAATGTGATGATTTGACCGACGTTCTGACTTGATCAGCACCAGTCGCCTGTCTAAAAGTGAGGAGGCCCTGGCATACCAGAAGAGCACTCCAGGTGGACACTACTTGTTATTAGCATTAAGGGGATTTGCAGATGCACGATTTCTTACACCAAGTTGGATCAAGTGCCCTCACCCCTGCGCCAGCCTCTGTACCAAACTGCTTGATGAATCCAGCGTTCGCGACGACACTACCTCCAGCGCCAAGCTGTACCGCATAAGCTCACGACCGTCCACTGTGGCCACACACCGCCATGTATAGCTTAGGAGAGGGGGCCTTAGCTCACCTCGAAACCTTCGCAGACGTAACCTGTGTAAACCGCGAGCGAGACCAGGACGACCCGCTTGAAAACCCACAGGGTACTGAGGATGGACAGCTCATCATACCTCGACTTGACGAGACCGTAGCTATCGTATCCATCAACTTTTGATAGCTCAATATCATCCGCTTGGGTCCTTTCGCGGTGCTCCTCCTCGGGTTTCTCAGCTGGGCTCGCCATGGGTTCGGCCGTACGTTGCTACCTGTTCGTTGTTACTGGGTTGCATGGACTGATATTGTAAATATTCGTAGGTGGTAAATAGCTGCTGGAGTGCGGCGGGGCCGAGGAAGTGTGATATATAGATCCGATATATCGCACACGCTTGCTGCAGCGACGGCTTAAACTTACATCCTCGTGGTTGCCCCCCCGCATTCATGTCCCCGGTGTATCTGCGGCCGAGTACATCGTACGAGCTCGATTGGCGGAGGGTGGTCAAGGTCCGCTTTCTAACTCTCTAGCTTAAGGTCTTATGTTGCAGTGCGATTCTGGGATCCTTCTTAGCGTCTCATTTGATGTTACGGTGGTAGCAGGGAAGATTGCGGGGGCGGGGAGATTATGGGGGAATGATTGTAGGGGGGGGAGAGAGATTGACCAAGGACAGCTTTCTGTGGTCCCTAAGTTTTCTGCGCACGTCCCCAGCGCTGGATATGTGCGAAAGAAAGGGAGACGTTGGCGAGAAATTTTACGTAGCACAAGTACGACGATGTCGGACAGAGTTCGGCGGCAAATAATACGAGAAGCGACATGGATTGAAGTTCGGAGCCAGATCCTACGAGGAGGCTGGAGAGAGACGGCATGAGATAAGGGAAAGGCCAAGGCATGTCTGGTTCCAGAACTGGCTGCGGCGATTCCGCGCAGGAACGAGCAGCTGGGTGGAATGCGGGGAGGAATGGTCCGGATCGCGTGGCCATTGCCAGTCAAATCAATGGCGACGTCCGTCATCGCCAAATAGCACTGCAACTAACGTCGAGTTCCCCTTTGGATTAACAGAACAGAATTGGCGATATTGGCATGTCGCCGTCCTGGGAGCTGGGAGCTGGAATAAATGGGCCAGGACCACCTAGTTTGAATCGTTTTAGGGTTTATATATGTTTATTAATAGTAAAACAAAATAGAGATATCTTTTATTTATGTAATAGTGTGATTTTCATCTCGACTCCGAGCTTTGCACTATACCTGACCATAAGCACGTCCGGCTTTCTCTCATTCTATCTCGGGGCGAAACATACCCGGTGATTCCTCACTCCAAGGCGACCTTCCTTGAGCTTGCGTGACCTGAGATGTAAAAGCTCGAATTCGCCTGAGCCGGGTATATCGTGCTTCCTGTATTAGCCTGGCTATTAATCAAAGCTCGTGCGACATCGTCCCAGATACCAATTGGGCACGCAGAACAAGACTGTTTGCCTTGAGAAGAATGTCTATTACGACGGGCGCGATGACGACGAGCCATCTCAACAAAGAAATTAAGATGGCCGATGGCCGACTACAGTTACATCAAGTTGGCTTGCTTCGACCATCCGACCCAGGTCTTCCCATCGAGACTCTTCGGGAACGCTTCAAGGAGGACAATTACCTATTTTTGAAGGGTCTACTTCCTCGCGAACATGCATTGAAGGCCTGTGAAGCTTACTTCCGCTTCTTGTCACCCTCGAAGGTCTTGAAGCCTGGGACTTCTCCTGTGGATGGAATTTTCAACCCGAACAATGACCTGTCGAATTTTGGGGGGCTGAGCTCGCGACAAGCGGACATGCACAAGCTCAAAGGCAAACAAGCTGCCCTCTTCTCAGACTTGACGGTTCGGGCTCATACGGAGAAATGGTATACAGACGAGTTTTGCCAACACCCGAACGTGATAGATTTCGCTGCAAAGCTCACCGAGTGGAATGACGTGCGCCAATTCAAGCGATCGCTGTTCCGTTGTAATATTCCCAATTCAGAGCCCATTGGCGTGCACTACGATCAGATATTCCTAAGACAGGGAGATACAACCAATATCACGGCTTGGTGTGTGATGGGTGATATCAAGATCGACGGCGGGGGCTTGATGTATCTGGAAAAGAGTGAGTACTAGATGGCTTGTCAGTAGCTTCGAAGCAGGAGATATCGTGCTACATGACCCGTTTGCTGTAAATATTTGTTCATGAAGGCATTGAATTCGCTGACAATTGGGACATCAGATTCATGCATCGACCGTCAATGTTGATGTTGACTCTGTCATCAGGCTTTCTACGGATCTGAGGTTTTACGACGCATCACGCCCATACGATGAGGTATGAGCCAAACAAGCAGCCAAACAGATAGTGAGTTCGTTCTGACAATACATGGCAGCGTTGGTTACACCATTTTTATCCAGGGTAATTATCTTGTCTCGTCAGGGTCATATTTACGCTAACACAGGGGATCAGGGACGAGGTCTAGAAGCGATCACCGTCTTGTGCCAAAGGTAGAATCTCTCGGCCGCAGGACCTCTGCACGTATGTGGGTGTAGACAGAGTGGTTGGTTGTAGACCGGATATTAATGGCGAGGTTTAGATTACCAGAACCCAGGCGAAAGAAGTAGGAAACCTCGCGATTACAACCTAACGAGAATTCACCTTCTGTCATTTTCAAATAGCCGGGAGCATTGCCATCAATACTTACCCGAGGAAGCAGAGAACATGTAAGATTTCGTTCAAAGTTCGGATATTGTCCTCTATATAATGTCAATTATTCCACCAAGGAATATTTTTATTCCGATTCATTCATCCTATGTTTCATCCTTTGGACAGTTCCCCACATTATGATTGGACGACTATTATATCCACCTATCAATGTGTGATCGAACTTCTGACCCTAAGTATAAGATTAAATTCCTTCGGTAAGTGCGCCACGCCAGGCTTTAACATGATCATTCTCTATGTACTTGATGACGTTTTATTTGAATCATGCTATCTTCGTCAAGCATTCTAACCATTGGTTCTATCCTGCTGGCCAGAAGCCTTGCAACTCCAACTAACCATGCTGCGCCGGATCGAGTTACACTGGCAAAACGCGCAACATGTACCCCAATATCACTTGGAAATGACCAAGAAGACGATACGCCGGCAATTCAGGCAGCTATAACGTCGTGCGGAAATGGCGGCACTATCGTCCTCCCTGCTGGGACTACCTACAGTCTTCGCAGCATGCTGACGTTCTCTGGATGCACGAACTGCAATTTCCAGCTTGAAGGCACCCTCAAGGCATCGGATGACACCACCTACTGGGCCACCCAAACTGCGATGGTATATCTAAATGGCGTTAGTGGCGCTTCCATTACGGGATCTGGTGTCTTCGACGGCAACGGGCAAACTTCGTATGACCTATTTGCGGAAAACTCGTCACTTGTACGCCCTACTGCGCTTTATATAGTTGGGGGCTCCGACATTACAGTTACCGGTATCACTATGAAGAACGCCCCGAATGTTTTCATCTCACAAAAAGGCGCTGCCCAGAATATCAACTATGCCAGTCTCACTATGACGGCGGCGTCCAAGTCCACAAACGCACCCAAGAACACTGATGGCTTCGATATAGGGCAAAGCACCTATACCACCATCAAAAATGTGTATATCAGCAACCAAGATGATTGCGTTGCGTTCAAATCCGGCTGCAACTATGTTACCGTAGATGGAATCACCTGTGCAGGCACAAGCCACGGTCTCAGCGTTGGATCTCTCGGCGAAACGAATGCAGATACCGTCCAGAATGTCTACGTTACCGACGCTACGATGACGGGCTGTAGTAAAGCCGCTGGCATAAAATTGTATCCAGGTGGATCTGACCATGGGACTGCTACAGTCACAAATGTTACTTGGGACGGAGTAACTGTGAGTAACTGCGATTATGGAGCCCAGATTCAAAGCTGTTATGATGGCACGGCAGCAGAGTGCTCTTCAACTCCTAGTGCCGCAAAACTATCTGGGGTCTACTTTAAGAATTTTAAAGGCACGACAAGCACCCACTATGAGCCAACAGTAGCAAATATTGATTGCCCCGCTGATGGTACTTGTGGCGTCACTTTCGTAAATTGGGACGTTAATCCACCCAGTGGCACAGCAGTCAATCTGTGCGCCAATACGGGAAGCGGTATAGGAATTACTTGTACTTCGGGAGCGTCCGGTTGAAATTCAAGTTAGAGAATGTAGATACCGTGAGGGACTCCAGTTGTATGTAACATACTCTATTCTATATGACTATTTAATTCAATGTGGTATCCTTAGGATTTATACATATCTCCGAGCCACTCAGCAATCATACTTACCATCTCTTTAGTACAGCTATGACCTGTATTCTCTTGAATGAATAATTTCGCGTTGTTTTTCCCTAGTGCTAGATCCCCGTTTTGAAGGGACCTTGTCTCTAACCATGAAGAAGTATAACGCGCAGGAACCAAACGATCATGAACCCCATTACACATTAGCAATGGAACATGCGGCGGAAACTCTTCGTAAACCTTCCTATCGCCTTCGCGAACAAGCTCTGCGAGCGCCCGAGGCCAGCGGCGTCGTTGCTGCTTATTCATAACCTTTTCCAGTCGCTGATAGCTTACTTTGTGTAGCTCTTCGCCTTTAGTGCCCAGGGCAGCAGCGTCAATGCCCAAACGCTCCACAAGTAGCGACGTAAGACTAGGGCAGCCGACGACGATGGCGAAAGCTTCTAATTGGTTAGGTGCGAGCGATGCCATGCGCCAGACCGTGTGTCCACCGAGAGACACGCCCATCATGACGTTGTGGAAGCGTGGGAACTGAGGAAGATAGGCAGGAAGGAAGTCAAGAACGAGTTTGAAGTCTTGAGCCGATCCAGAAATTATGGACAGTAAATCGATTCTGAGTTGATGTTAATGAGATCTTTAAGGAATCTAATAAGAGATGGATGATCCATGATCGAGTACATGAAGTATGGAAGAAAGTAATATATATCATACCCGTGATTTTCATTGCCGTCACCCCAAGTGAGGTTGGCCTCCGGGCTGATCTATTCAAGTGTAAGAGACAGATAAAAGACGGATCGCGCGAGTGATAACGGATTGTAAAAGAAGCTCTCCAAAACGCACCTCGCGATCTCCATGGTTTCTCATATTCATAGTTACAGCAATCGTCTCCATCCTCTTCTCTCTCCCATCTGTTCTATATCTATGGAGGATCTCATGTGCAATGCCTTCCGTCACAAGATAAGTCCGAGTTCTGTTATGAGCCAAGTACAAGACGGCTACCTCCACACCTGATGGTTGTTTTAATTCATCAAGTCCGTAAATGTAGATTTGAACACCACCAATTACCAACGACCTCTTACTCGATAGTGGTGTGCTGGGTGGGAGGGAGAATCGCGGTTCTAACCCATTGGCTGCTGCTTTAGCTGGCGACGAGGATGCTGACATTTTTCGTTGGCGTTTCCCCATTATGGTCCTGACAATCCCATCCGCGGTCGGATTCTTGTAGGTCAAACTGCTATAATGAGGGATTAAGGTGTGCCGCTCATTGCGAAGGCTTCTATAATAAGGTGGCAGGTGCCGGCCCGGCAATAACCAGGCGATGTGGTCGGTAAACATGATAAGAGTGTGGAGACTCCAGGGCCACAACCACCCCGGTACTGATTTTGCCGAGACACATGTCCTAAATTATGTTCGGGGTCTCCAGAGGGCTATAGCGAAGGCAAATAAGGCTATTTACTGGGTCGAATATAAATTATAGGAGAATGAGAAGAGCAAAACTGTTACTCAATTTGATAGCGGCTATCTAAAAGAAGGCCTGCATTATGTGGTTGGGTTTTTTATTGTGATTAACTTATGCCCCTTTAATTAAATCAAAAAAATTCAACGGGTGTTGCCTGAAAAAGTCCAAAATGATAGGCGTAGCGTTGAAACTTGCTAGGTGGTGGCCAACCACTTGATTATCAGCATTTGGGATCGTGCTTGGCCAATCGTGTCCGATGACGGCATCATATATATGCTCTACTAGCCCAAACTCGTATCCTTTGCCATACTTATAAGACACAGTGTTGGACGACACTGGTGTAGTCACGTTATGGAGACCTAATCCGTCTCTAACTGCCCACTGTTGAATAAAGTGTGGAATTGCCGGAAGGCATTCGTTCTTGCGCTCACCGCCCTGGTATGAAATCGTACTGTCATTGCCGCCGTGAAAGGCTAGAAGAGGAATATCCTTTCTGCTAGCATGGCATGGGATGCACACATCTGAAGGCATACAGGGCAGGGTGTCGATGTAATAAGCCCCAGAGACTGGGGCAAATGCTGCAATTCGGGAGGATAGTGTTGGATCGCAGGCCAAAGTGTTACAAAATCCAGCACCGTCTGATTTTCCGGTTACGGAGATGCGCGTAGGGTCAATACAGTAGAGGCTTTGAACCTGGTCGAGAATGTCTGAAGTGAATTGAACATCGTTGGTTGTCACCCCAGGTACGCCCTGCCATGTATTCTAATTCCAGTCAGTTATTAATTCTAGTTGAAACCTTATATGGCATACGTACATTGATTCCCTGAGGATAGATCACAAATGAAAGGGTGTTGAACTCTGGGTTTGTCAGTTGATCTAGCAGCAATTGCTGCTCCGCGGTCCTAACACCTCCATGATAAGAAAGAATTGCTGGAGTTGGAATTTTCGAATGGTAGGATAGCGGTATCGAGATCAAGTAGTTGCGCTGATTTCCACCGCTTACGATTGTCACATTTGAGACTACCCCAGTGGATTGACCATCCGGCAGTGCTTTCCCACATCCCTCTAGAGAAGGAAATGAGAGGCCCTGGGGCACCACAGATGCCTCAACAATCGCGAGAATGAACACAGCCAGGGATGGTAGCATTGTTGGACGAGTTTTGAAGTCACAGGCAGTATATGAAGCACAGACAAAAGAGTATTAGAGCCAACGCGGAGAACCTGGAAGCTTCATTTGAGAAAAGTAAAATATATTGGAAATAACCCACTATTTACGTCGATCATCCTCCTAACACCCTTGTCGAGCGAGCTTGTCATCTATTAGGGGATATAAGAAGTGATCTGAGCCCTTCTAAGCCGGCTGAATATGGAAAAGAGTTGAAGTTTACCGAGAGGCGGAATGCGGAGTACCCGTGACCAGGGTGGATTTTGTGAACCGAGCCGAATTTACCGAATTTACCGGCAGTATTCGGTCTCCCGACAGAAACTTAATTTATTTCCGAAAACCTGGCCAGATGATATGTTGACGAAAGTGTTTTACCTAATAGATATGTAGGAGAGCTATTGCTACAGTTTTGTGGTATGTTTTCTGCAGATTAGGGTCGCAATGGGTATTTTGGCATTGCTATGCTACTCTCAAGCGTGACAATATCTGGAGGCAGGGAAGAATTGGATGTGGATATTATATAAAATGTCCTATTATTTCTTTACAGTACGTATCTAAAGTCCTCATTCTGCATATCTGTGAGATCCTCATCAATTGAATGCACCCCAATGTGTCCACCTGTTACCCTGTCCCTCTTGATGTTCTCTCTCCGCAGCATCAGACATGTAACGGCGCCGATTGCCACAACACAACATAGGCAAATGAAGCTCCCTACAAATCCAGAGTGGTACAGAGGGCCTGGAGAAGCTCCAAAAATAACAGGCCCTATGACATTCCCTACGCAGTATCCAACAAAGGTCGAGGCACTGACAGTCGCTTTCTCTGAATTAAATAATTAGTTACCCTGCTACCGCATTTGGTCTTATAGGAGACAACTTACTAGTGTGACCGGCCATGTTTGACGCAGCAAGGGAGACTGCGAGCCCGCCAGCGGCAACCTGGACTGCGACGAGGAAGATACCCGCAAATAGAAGCCCTCTATCGCTCCGTGGACCAAGCCAGCAAATGAGGGTACCGGCGATGGAAATCAAGGCGCAAATGATGATTGAGACGTAACGAGTATTTCTCCACTTTCTTGTAATATATCCGACAAACAGAATGGAAATCGCCGTAATCGCACCGATCGGGCAGGTTAGGGCCAGCGAATCGAAATGGCTGAATCCAAACCCGTTAATGACAATCGTGCCAAATGTTCCAAGAGCACCTGATGGCACCCCAGTGAGGAGGACAATAAGGGCACAGCTGTATAGTTTATAGTCGCGGAAAGCTTCTAGGAATTGTGTCTTGTTGAATACATGGCTGATCGTCCCGGCATTGTTGCGCTCCAGGCGGCGAATGGCAATTTTTCTTTCTGCCTCGTTCAGACGTTTAGTAGTCAGGGGACTGTCCGGCAGGGCAAAGAAGAGAACAAACGACCAGAGGACCGTAATGGCACCAAGTATGAGAAATATTGGTTTCCAAGAAGGAATGGATCCGTGAGTCTGGCCAAGTCCGTAGTTGATGAGAGGCGAGATGGTAGTAGCAACGCCTACACAGCTATACCAGAGCCCTGTTCGTAAGGCCTGTTCTTCTCTTGTCCACCAAAACGTGACTAGGACGGTGAAGGCCGGGGCGACAGTTGACTCGAGGAAACCAAGAAAGAACCGATTGAGCATGATTCCGGCATAGTTATAACAGCCAGCGGTGGACATCAGAACTGCGCCCCAGAGGAACGTTGCTGCCGCGATGACGCGAGATGTCGAGTAACGCTGAGACAGGAACATCATGGGATACGTGCCCACCAGGTAACCAATATAGAAAATCATCGAAGCATTAGCATATTTTTGATTGTTGGTGATGGGAGTGCCATTGGCCTCGTGGCCGATGACAGTGGTAAGACCCAGGTCCGTATTGAAGTTAAACTGTGTCGCAGCGCTCATGACACCTTTGTCATAGCTCTGGAGCGTGTATGTGACCATCATAAGGGGAACAATCCTTCGCACATGGTCAGCTTGAAGCCCCCTCTCACGGTGCGCTTGTTATTCTTTGGTGGCCATGACATACCAAAAGTCGAGCTTGCGTACAAGTCGTCTCTCTTCCTCTGGAGTAAATGGGTCGCTCCCGGCTTTTGCAACATCGACATCATCCATTTTTTCGACTTCTTCTGCCAAGTCCCTCTTGGCGTCCTCGTGGACAGCTAACTCGCCGTTGATCTCACCCGGTTCCATGGTTGCTGAAGGAGTAGGCGGGAGTATGCTTAGACAGGAGTCCTCGATGCGTGCACATAGATGAGAGAGAACGTCGATACTCTTTATATCCGCCTTAGTCTTGCTTGGAGTCGAAGTCAACAGTGCTTCGGCAAACTTCCCTCAGCCGGGGTCAACACCAACTTATCTATCGGCAAGAAACCCCGCACTACACGTTGAGCCCTGTCTGCGGGGAAGCTATGAAGGAGGAGGTTTCGATGCGGGAGACAGCCGTAGAGGTTATTTCAGACGATTATGGTACGGGATAAGAATGCATGTCGTAGCTTCTATAGCGCGATGTCCAAGATTATTTTGCCGAATCAACCGCCAGATGCAACCTCACGACCCAAACCAAAATTCCCGGGCAGATATCGTGACCCTGGCTGCCGGCATTGTCGATGTCCAATGACAAGCACAGCTTTTATGGTCGCAACTTGAGCTCCTGACAATACGCGGGAAAGGAAGAAAGGTCAGGAATCACGGCAATCATCGGGGAGATATCACAAGGAAATTGCTGACATAAATCATGTCTTGCCTGCTCAAATTGGAAATCTAAGCGCAGAAATGCGGAGAAAGCTCGAGTAGCGTTAGATTCCTGAAAACTTATTAACATCGTCATTCGCTCCACCCATCTTACTCCGCACATTCTACCGCGGTAAACTTCCTCAGCATTTACCGATAATGGCTGCTGGTGATGCTGCTTCTGAGCTCAGCTCTACACCACGAGGTAGTAATTATGCTAGCAGTCCGGGCCCCCGTATTCGCTCACGGGTTGCTTGTCAGGGTTGCAATCGCCGGAAAGTGCGATGCGATGTGGCCCAGACAGGCCCTCCGTGCTCGAATTGCCAGCACGACAAAGCATCATGCGAGGTTCTTCCACGCAAGAAGCATCGGTAAGCAGAAAGCCGGTGATAGAAGTATTGACGATCTGATTTAAGAATTCTGACATGGCCCACGTTCTTTAGGCCGCGTAGGACAAGAGGTAGTTTGCCGACAGAGCAATCCGCTGTCCAGTACGAAGGTAGCCTGTCGCATTCTCGAGCGGGTCAACGTGACGAAAGTACTCTAGGTGCCTATAATGGCACTGCTCTGTTCCAGGAGCCTCCTGTGGCCGCAGTTGAGCCAAGGCCAGCGTCTTTGGAAAATGAGGCAGTAGGCATTGAACATAGTAACAATAGACCGACGGCTAGTGCGCTGGAAGGGGACGCAATCTTGCCGGATGATAGCTCCTTCTCTTATATTGGTACGCTGCGCTTCTCTGGAGCATTTTCAATGCTTATAATCGCAGGGGATAAGCGCGGTCCACGCCAATCTGTCTATGATCTATGCCATCCTGGAACTCCTCAGGAAGCAAGACCATACCTGCCTGTGAGAGCACCAAACATTCCTCATAAACCCCATGAAGTGGAATATATGCGCCATCAAGGAATCTTTGCGATACTCCCAGACGACGTGTGCGATGAGTTGATTTGCTGCTATTTCCAGCATGTACATTTCTTCCTACCAGTAATTGATGCGGCCAGTTTCCTAAATGAGTATACCAGCAATGGGTCTCAAAGCTTGAATCCATTATTGTTTTGGAGCATGCTTCTGGCCGCAGCAAATGTAAGTCCATTTTGTCCCGACTCGATGGATGGGCTTCTTCATAAGTGAATCCGCGCTGATCTCGAGCTCCTAGTTTGCGGAAGCAGGTGTGCTGCAAAGGGCGGGATTTTCATCTCGGAAAGCAATGAAGAGCGCAATGTATGAGCGCGCCAAGGTTGGTAAATTTTTTTTTTTGAATGAGTGACTCTTCTCACAATTTCCTAGTGTCTCTACGATCTTGATCGGGGAACAGACAAACTAATACTTATTCAATCGGTACTATTACTCGGATTCTGGTATACAGATCCACAAGACCACACTGGAGCATGGTATTGGATTGGAATTGCTATCTCTTTATCTCAGAGCATCGGCCTCCATCGATCTCCACGTTCGACTAGCCGTACACAGCAGCCGTCGCAGGCACGCCAGTCCCTTATGCGCCGTATTTGGTGGACATGTTTAGTCAGAGACCGATGGGTCTCGCTAGCTAAAGGACGTCCAATGCGCATTCACAGCGAAGACTGCGACAGTCCATGGCCAGTTGCTCATGACATTTTAGATGAGCTTGAATCCGTCTCAATTTTGGCTCGAGAGAAATTCATTCCTGTTGATTCAGGCAACTTGGCAAAGATGTGGATTCAACTGGTTAGTATAAGTGATATCCTAGGTGGTATATTACGACTCCATTACCGTGCAAATGGTCCCGCACCATGCATCAGGGATATTGATAGATACGCCGAAGAGTTGCAAGATTGCCTTCAGGAAGATTTTTCCTCAGATGATATGAGTGATATCCTCCGTGGTCAGGCCTACCAGCTTGGTTTATTTCATCAGTGAGTGCATCCAATTTGTCAACTTCGATCGACAATAAGTTAATAGAGAGACAGAGCTGCAGTTGCTATTCTCTACCGGCCATACGTCTTGAACGAATCTGCATCCCTCCCTTCTGGCGCACACCCATCATGGTTGCGAACAGCTACTCGCCGAGCTCGAGAAGCAGCATCAAGCACTAACAGTCTTTTGGAAAATCTTATTGAAGTCAACGCTATAAAATTTCTCAGACCAATGATGTACGGACCCTCGTATTAATTTTCCTCGATAATTCCATGGCTAATTGTAATCCTGCTCTACAGAATCGCCGCTTTAATTCCCGCAATGCAAATCCACTTGTTCGACTGCAAATCTACTAACCCATTAATCTGCGGTCTCGGAAGCAATAAGCTTCAGCTCTGTATGCTCGTCCTCTCCAACCTCCGAGAGACTTACTGGAGCGCTGGTGTTATGTATCGGCTATTTGAGAAAGCGCAGATGATTTTGGGCAATTCCAATCCTGAGCTCCCGAGAGCCGCCAGAGGAACCGCCTCCAGGAACAACAGGACAACCTCCCAAAATAGGAACCAGAATTACGTTAACCCGCCACTAGATCAGCGGCATGGGCATCAAGAGAGCGATATTTCGATGCTCTTGACACCGGAGCCCAATCTACCTTTGAATGAGCAACCTGCTCCATCATGGTTCAATACTTCACCGCGTTTCAGCAACGTGGATCAGTTGCTGAGTCCTGGGTTTTCGCTTTCAGAAAATGTATTTCAGGATTTATTTCCGGATTATGACGGTGGAATGGTATATGATCCCATTGTACCAGTATCGAATGGGATATCAGAAGATATGTTGTACAATATTTAGGTATTTGATGAAACATACAACAGTATGCAAGATCAGTTTACGTCACGCTAGTCAAAGTAATCCCTCAACATCAAGCTGGTGCATGATGAGCAAGATTAAAAATATATTTTTGGTACGCCGCAAGACGAATTACTATTTATATAAATTAGAACTCGGCGAGTTGCGTTCTTGGAGGATGCACAGAACTACACGAAGTAATCCAGTGGCCATCCAAGTAATTTGCACTGCTCTACATCCCGGAAAGGGATACTCTTGCTAGGCCATTCCAATTCTCTCAGCTGCAACGAGTTTTTATTCACAGGCAACCAAGGACCAGCCGTCTCCAGCTCATTCAAAGTATTCAAATACCCCCTCGCTTTCAAGAGTCCCGGATCCGGATTTGGGTTCCATGATCTTGCAAAGGATGCCCAGGAATCCAGCGCGAATTGTGAGAATGGTATATCATTCCCATCTCGCAGGTGCAATCCCATTCTCAGGACATTGCCGAACACGAAGTAGAGTTCTCCGGAATGGCATTTGTAGTACTCCTGACTAGGGTCGCCGTACGGATGGGATGCAGAGACGGGGGCGTCACAGAGGGGTGGGTTTGGATCGAAACCGGGAGTTTGATAGGAGCGATTGAATTCATAGAAATATGTATTTGGCGCAAATGTGTTGAAGGTCAGTGATGCATAGACACTGGCTTGGTCAATGCAGCGGAAGATTGTATCTGTTGCGACACGGGCTGTGACGTTGAATACGTTTAATGTCTCGTTTTGACCGTCAGGGAGTGGAAAGAGACCGGACGAGACTATTGGAGCTGCAGGGAACCCGTCGTCATTCAGCGAAGTCGTCAGGTTGTCGGTGTCAATAATGCTAGTAATTGCCGCTCCATCATCACGCATAAATCCAGATAAGACAT
The DNA here is from genome assembly GCA_000827325.1 of Oidiodendron maius Zn. NCBI lineage: Eukaryota > Fungi > Ascomycota > Leotiomycetes > Myxotrichaceae > Oidiodendron > Oidiodendron maius. Next base: position 5,526,590 of record KN832870.1, on the reverse strand, counting down.
GGACGTCGGGAAGGTTAGTATGTTTGAAATCCAACCCATCAGAGGTGAGATACGTGCCATCAACCACTAGATAGCGCGCAACAGTTGCCAGGTTTGCTAAGGTATTCGCAGGGACCGCGCGAAGACAGTCCACTTGTGAGTGTGCAGTGGAGCAATTGGTAGCTGCCAGAATTGGATTTGCCGCCTGGCTGACTTCCTCGTCAATAGTCAAATATTGCGAGTACGTTGTTCCATATCCTCCACCGCCCAGATTGCTTTGTGGGATAGCTCCTTTAAACATCCCCTTCGTCTTTGATGACGCGAGCATGGCTCTAACCGACCCGGCACCGGCAGACTGGCCAAACACTGTAATGCGATTTGGATCTCCACCAAAATCTTGGATGTTCTTACGAACCCAATTAAGAGCATTAATCTGATCTGCAAATCCATAATTCCCTTTGGTAACTCCATCATCGAGGGCAAGGAATCCAAGCGTTGTCAGACGATAGTTAATCGTAACTAGGACGACGTCTCCTCTAGACACTATATTTGCCCCATCCATGGTTGGGTCATTTCCTGTACCGCTGGTAAAAGCTCCTCCATGTATCCAAAACATGACTGGCTTAAGATCTTGGGCTGGGGCACCTCCGTGAGCGGGAAGGTACGGCGTAAAGATATTCAAGAACAGACAATCTTCGGAGCCATCAACACCGGCCTGCACACACTCTGACCCATACGAAGTGGCTGAGGCTTGATTGTTGGATCCGGTGTATGGTATTGAATGTGTAAACCGCTGGGGCTGTGGTGCATAACGAATGCCTAGGAATCGAAAGCTCAGACTGTCTCGGAATCTGCATATATCAGCACAAACCTCCAAATGAAGTCATATACCCACCCTGTGAGATATTCATAGTTCGAATGGACAGTCACTTGCCATCTAGTGCTCGTGTCTTGGTAAGAAATGTTTGAGAAGGGTGCCGAATTCGTGCAAAGAGCAGGTAGATGAAGATGAGGGCTCACGCCGGTGACGTGACCCTCCCCGTCAATAGCCCGAGGCCCACGCGAGTTCGAGGCAATCCAGTATTGCTGAGTAGCACGATACTGATTCTCGTAGGTTAGATAATTGAGATTCGGCTGGATGCTCGCAGTTTTCAGCTCAGGCGCCCACAATTGCTCTCCTAGAGTTGCGCAGTCGGCTGCAGCTGAAGCTCCTGACCGGCTCGTGAGAAGGATAATCCCGGAGTCCGCAGACGGACTTTGAGGCCCTTTGATTATATTAGAAGAGCCATTGATAGTTATTGATCCCAGGATTCTCACCTAGAAGATCATTATTAACAAGGATCGTGAGGTCTGACCCAAGATCATTGGGTGCAGGAACACACAACCCCAATTGTCCCACTGCTAGCAGAACAGCGAAAACGTTTAAAGCCATCGTGGAATTGTCTACTATAGGACAGTATGGAAACGCTGACGAGAGGCCACGAAAGCAATCATTCTGCGGGCACAGAGCTAAATACATAGGCCCGCCTGGAAATCCCACCTTCTAACAGAATATTCGGGTGATTGCTTTCTCCGGTTGGCCGATGGGGGGTACGTCTACAAAGCAATATCACTACCCCGACTGAGGGGACGCGGGTACCGAGTGGCTTCGGCTGAACTGGATAGCCTCTGGGGTAATAGAAATATGGCGTATTCGTGGGGTACTAGTTCTCGCAGCCCCTCACAAGACCAGCCCTGTACAGTGGTATGCAGGTCTATTCCAGACGAGGAGCATTCAGGCTGAATGCACAAAACACGGCAACATGATTTGCGAGTACGAGCACGGAAATTTAGGGAGCAGGAAATAAACGAGCTGTCAGGATGCTCTCTACCTATCAAAACTGAAGCTAAAGGATTTATCTAAGCAGATGCATATACACTGGCTGACAGGGGAAGCATTTCATGTTTTGAGGATGAGACGCGATCGAGATAGTGTGGGGAAAAGTGCAACGCGTTATCACGTGCCGCCCCCCCCCCCCCCTCTCCTACCCAAAACACCCCACAATAAAACAACAAACAAACAAAGTCACCATAAAATGCTCATCATTGCTTTCCAAGAAAAAACAAGCAACTATGAGCTACAATAGCTGTATCTCAATCAGAGGTTGTAGCTCTAGTAATTGCACTTCTTTCCAATTATATTATACAAGAAATAGAAGAGGCTCTACAATTTGATCACAAAACTTGTTTTCATATAAAATTCATAATTCATTAAGTAAAAATGAAATACACTAACTAGAGGTATGTATTACTCGTAACTTGCGTATTAGTATCGAAACAAAATCTACTCCTATAGTATTTAACCCATTACCTTTCTCTAACCCATTCCGTCATAATATACCTTATTTTCTAAGTTTACCGCCTTCTATCTATATTGCCTTCTCTCTATGTCTTACAACAAAATTGTAATGACTGGCAACATAACATGACCAAACACTTGATTAGCGACTGGTATGATACTAGTCCAAGCCGAGATTTGCCACCCTGGGGGAGCGTACAAGCTCAAATAAATCAAGGCTCCGCACACTAGTATCATAAATGCAATCACGAATCTGAACGCTTTCCATACCCTCTCTATTCCGACAAAGAAACCTCCTGCTTCGAGTTCTTTGGCAGTGGAGGACCATTCAATGGGTAGACAGAACATATGTGCTAGGAGGGCATAGGAGATGTGCCATGACAAGCCTCCGAAAAACACCACTGTGACATGGTTAGGAACATGGGTCGATCTGGGGAAGAAGTAGAGTAGTATGGAAAACGAAAGGTCAGAACATACTGAAGAATGGCATCCAGGTAAAAGCTTCCAGAACGGCCCAAAAGAACTGCTTCTCTCCCAGGCGATGGCGATACCATGCAAACGCCAAGGGGCTAACTACCAAGAAGATAAAGAGCGTGCCGCAGAGCATATCCCAACTAGGCAGATAACTGTGGTCCAAAGTATCTGCGAACCAACCTGTAAGGAAATAGTTCGTGATAGATAAGGGTAGAGCTGCACCAATGGCGTAATACGTGCCAATGTAGCCCAAGATAGTGAATTTGGCCGAGACTTTCATATTGGAGCCGAGGAAACGGAGAAAGAGAGGAGTGAAAGGACCACGGTAGATCCATTTGTAGACCGGGTGGAAAATCTGAGCGGATTAGCAAATTATGAGCAAGAGAACGGAAGAATCGTACCAGTTCAGAGCAGCCGTAAGAATACTTCTCCCATCGCAGAAGTTCGTCAAATGCGGTGAGGGAGACACCTTCCTTGAATTCACCCTTGTCTATAGTATGTTAGCATCCTAGAGCTCATGGAGTATGGCTAGTCAAGGGACTTTACCGTAGGTAGCAAGTCTAACCACAAACCCGGCAGTTTGGAGACGGAGGGACATATCAAAATCTTCTGAGACGTGGCTTTCAGACCAAAACTTTTCGACGCCATTCTCGATGAACGAGACGCTTTGTATAGCTTTCCAGCGAAGGAATGCGTTGTGGCCCACAAAAGGCGCGCAATCGCCACTACCGACGGAGAATCGGATAAGGAGGTAGACAAGGTCGGTGAAATACGTTACTGTACTGGTAAGTCTGGTATTCGAAGATGGACTGGCATTGAAATACATACTGGCATTCTCAAAGAAGCTGTTGATGACTTGCATCACACCGGAGGCGTGCTGAATGATTGCTACCTCAGGGCTTTCTTCCATCTCCATTGCACCGAGAGACAAGCAGTCGATAGGCTATAACGCCGTTAGTAAAACAACTTATATAAGCTCGGGAAGAGAAAGACAAGAACTTACCACTCGGGTATCGCAGTCGACAATCAAAATGATATCGCCCATTCTCACATTACCATCGGCCAGGGTCTTACCACCATCGGCATCAATTATAGCCTGAAGAGCTATATCATAAAGGGTGCTTTCTTCTTCAACCGAGAAATCTTCCGTTGATCTTCCCTCTCTTGCTGACTTCTCAGCCATGAGGCTGAGCAACTCATCCTCAACTCTCAAGCTGAAACTAAGGCAGTAGTTCATGTTTGAAGCCTTTTTGAACTTTCCCGCACGAATGAAGCCATCCTTTCCATGCGCAGGTCGTGCACACCAGCCGATATTATTCGCCCGATAAAATCGCTGTCTCATCTCCGATACCTCGGGTTTCAAGGCCTGCATTCCGTCTTCACAAACGTATATGCTCGCAGTACCGCCCAGCTTCTCGTAATGTCTGATTGCACCCAGCAAGCTATTAATGGTAGGAATGATAACTCCCTTGAGACCTTCTTTATAGACAGGCATCTGGATCGTGATATGAGGGAAATCAATGTTGGGGTGGCGTTTGATATCTGGAGCGCGAGAGCTATAAAAGCGAGAATTTCCCAGCTTGACATCGTTGACCGGTCCGAGGAGTTGAAAAACAGTACCGATGACAACGATTGTGAAGAAAAGAGTGAAAAACATAAAAATTGGAAGTGTGCAAAGAAGAGCCAATCGAGGGAGGGCTACCGTCCCGAGAGCATGTACTTCAATGACGATTAATCGTACGGCTAAGCATTCGATGACCATTAGCAAACACATTGCGAGACCGACCATGACTGAATGAGTAAGTAAGAATGGGCGAGCTGGCGCTTCAAGGGACTCTTCATCTTCAGCTCCGAGATCGATTTCATCGATGATAGCGAGGTTTTTCTCTTCGTTGTACATCTCAACTACGCTAGGGTTCGAAAAGATGCTTGGAGTTCTCTGCTGGCCGGGCGTGAGGGTGAGACCTTGACTTCGAGCGTGATAAGGAGTGGGAGGAGTCTCGGGAACGGGAATATGTGCGCCCCAGATCTTGGAAACGTTAGTTGAAATAAACGCGATCAAAATACCTTGACTTACAGAGCTCATGAGTTTGCTATCGACATCTCCACCGTGAAGCATGACCCCGTCAGGGGTATTGCTCCAAACCAGTACTAATCTCTCTTTTCTCACGAAACAGCAGAAATCTCTTCTCCTAACACCAGCTCCATCTCTAGCAAGCTCTTCTAACGAGTCTACTACAGGTACGGTGACATTGTTGGGAGACAGCGTAATTTCAAAATCATCTTGGCCAATTTTCGTGAAGAACAGGTGCGTCAGGTCAGATGACATGGTAAAAACAGCGCCAAGATTCAAATTGCTACAGATGGCTTTGACATTGTCATCGGTTGTCTGGGGCTCGACAATGAATTTAGTTTCCTGCTCATGCTCGACTTGCAGTACAATGCCAAGTGATGCTGGAATTTCTGCCTTCTTATCTGGTTGGAGCCATCCGTGTTCTTGCAGACGCCGGTAGAGGAACTGAGCCATCTTCAGGGGAATTAATAAATATACTATAATTGTAAGACGCAAGCTTGATGTACTTACCATAACTGACCGAGTGTACTCGTCAATGTCTCCATGGCCCTGGAACAAGCTGGTAGGGACTTGATACCGGGAGTGCCGATGAAGGAGGGCTGGAACCGGGCGAGTGACGCCGCTGTCTCCGCTGGGAGAGCCCGTCTCCGGCATTGCGATAGAATTTGATGCGTTTATTCTAATTAGAGCAATAATCTAAATCTAAAAACGAAGGATGAAAGACCGAAGAAGTTGAGTTCTACGGAAAATAATTAAGGTGGGGGGCAGATGTGCGACTCCGAATGTAATGCGACGGAGAGAGTGACACCAATTTCGCACCCAAGCTGGCGGATACTGTACGTACTGATATAAAGCAAAGCTAGGCTCCAAACGATGGGTTATGTCGACAGCAATGGCCACAATACCAATTGCATCTTGTCGCCAGAGCAGCGGGCTTCCCGACCGAGGACCGAGCTCTTTCAGCTCCACAAAGATTTGCTTGAAGCTTGCCAACGCGCCCTTCTACCCACTCTTATCAGGAGGGTTTTCAGCTCTCAGCATTTACTTCATTTGACGGCGAATCAAGATCCTCGCTGACATCGTCCCGCTGGCCGAACTATTGCTTGGCGTGCATGCTCGGCGGGACGCGCACGGATGGACCAAAGGAGATAAGAAGGGGAGCCGCATAAGGCGGAGTGTTGGCGGTATAAATATAGAAATCCGCTCGCTAAAACAATTGGGCCAAGAAGTATCCACGTACTGTAAGTCACGTGAAATGAGGCTTTTGAGGCTTGCACGTGGGTGAAGATGCCAAGCTCAGGCACCAGTGGCGTGGTGATCTGGCTGTTTTACCTGACAAGCCACAAGTCCGAGTTATCCGGGTGTACCCCCACTAGCATCTACTCTAGACCGGATACTTTTCGCACCTGCGCGTCGTGAGCTATTGAAAAGGACGGGACGGGATGGCTATTGACGCCCATCGACCGTTCCAGCCAAGCCGCCTCGTTCCGAGGCTGGCGACTGACGACGAGAGCCGAGTAGCCAAAGCAGATTTCTTACGGAGCATGCCAGCTGGGGGCGTTTACGTCCTCGTATTTTGGAAAAATGTTCTTTGCGCCCACGAATTGCCCCCCTGCAATTGGCCAAATGCAAAGCCACTCAGCAAAGATATTCGGGGCCCAATCTATATGTGCCAACCTTAGCGCGCGAGTTAAACCTTGGGTCAACATGCCACGCGAACAGCCCTTTCAGCCGCGTTTGATCTTCAGGGCATCACCGAGGAAGTGGCGTGATAAAGACCATGTGTGCTGGGCTGAAAAAGCTTATCCAATGCTTGATAAAGGGCTGTGTGATTTGAAGCGTAAGGCGGTTCGCTGTCCCGCGCTGTTCATGCTTTCCAATTGAGTGGATATTCCCGGTTGCTCTGCAACTCCCACGTCCATCTTCACCCACCCTTCTCAAAATCCCTCCCTAAACCCCCCCCTAAATTCTCTCCTAAGTTTCCTTCTAAGTTTCGTTCCAAATTCTCCCGGAAAACTCATCCCATCCATATGGAGAAACAGGGTGATCATGGCCGGGACGATCCCGAGCCGAATGCCCCTTACTACCTCCCAAGAACAATTGACAATCCCTTCTTGACACCACGAAATCAATCCAGGCCAGGGACGATACGTTCGTCTGCGGCAGTATCTTACAACCTATCAGGTATATCCGGGCATTTTTAAACTGATCTGGAATTACATTCGCTAATGCCGCTATAGAAGGAACAAGACCGCTCAGACAGCGTAAATTCAAGTCTGCGCGACTCATCGGTTCCTATGATAAGCCATGGACAACTAAAAGAGACCCTCGTATGCTCTGGGACAAGTTTTTTTTCTGGGGTTTGGCAACTATAGGATTGGGCCTTGGGGCGTATATCATATACACAGGTTGGGCTAGCGTTGATAACCCTCCTGTACGTGCCGTTTTCCCTTATGCCACCTATTCAGGACTGATCAGCGATTCAGTATTGTTTAATATTTGAAGACGATTTTAGCAGTGGAATTGACGAGAGCAATTGGAACTACGAGATCCAAGTTGGAGGCTACGGAAGCGGCTCATTCGACTGGACCACTAACGACGAGAAGAATGCGTATGCAGATGAAAATGGACTTCACATCGTGCCCACAGTTACGAGCGAAGTCACTAGTATTACCCAAGGCCAGATCTTGAACGGGTATACGCTCAATCTCACGGCACAGGGAATATGTACCAGTACAGATACATCAGCATGTGTTGTTGTTAGCAATTCTACTACTGGAACCGTCATTAACCCAGTAAGAAGCGCACGATTGACAACGCAAGGGAAGCATAACATTACCTACGGGAAGGTTGAAGTTGTGGCAAAATTGCCTCGTGGCGATTGGCTATGGCCAGCTATTTGGTAAGTCCACACACCCGTTTCAGTAACGCGCGCGGTTGGAAAGGCGCCTATTGACAAGGTTTGATTGCCTAGGATGATGCCCGAAAGCAGTGTTTACGGTGCTTGGCCAGCCAGTGGAGAGATTGATATAATGGAATCGAAAGGCAATGATGGTCTCACGTAAGTCTTCTCTCAGATGATATCCCTTGCTAAGCTAACTACTAAATTCTAGATATGCTGGGGGTCGTAACCTTGTATGTTATATCTCAATTCATACTTGACACTTTCAGTATCATGCAATTCGAGACGAAGCTAGTTTCTTTCTAATGCTTTATCTAGGTTGGAGGTACTCTCCATTGGGCTCCAGATTCCGTTTTAGATGCATACTACCGCACGAGCGGAGTCCGCTACCTGAAACGTGGCGACTACTCCGATGATTTCCACACCTTCGGTATGGAATGGGGTGAAGATTATATCTATACTTGGGTTGACAGCCGACTTGCGGTATGAATGCCTCATTCCATCTCCCTGGCTTCATAGCCACAGAGATTGAGCCCTAGAAATGCTGTGAGACTGACAAAATCTAGCAATCGATGTATATTCCATTCGGCAAGAAATATGGTGACATGTATGACAGAGGGTTCTTCTCCAAAATGTCTATTAATGGATCTATTCCTGTAAGTTCTATCTGCTCTGAGTTTGACAAATTACTGAACTACGAAGCTCGATCCGTGGTCTGTGACAGGCCGGTTTAATACACCATTTGACGAACCTTTCTACCTGATCTTGAATGTGGCTGTTGGGGCGACGAATGGGTATTTCCAGTTAGTTTCCCTTTGCATTATCTCTCTGCTCATCTTAGACATCTCTCTTCCGATCGTCGACTCTAAGGCTCACGCTCAACTACAGGGATGGCTACCGTAACAAACCCTGGGTTGATGGTTCTCCTACTGCCGCAGAGCAATTTCTGAATGCCCAGTCCGCTTGGGAGCCGACTTGGGGTGAAGGTGATACTCGTGGAATGACCATAAAAAGCGTCAAGCTGTTCTCTCGCACAACTTGCAGCGGATAGACAATTTTCACTTGTAGAATTTCTTTAGAGATATACCACTTCCTAGATAATATCGTACAGGGTTTCACAATGTGTTTTCTTTCCTTACTTTGCTATACAGATATAATGAAGGGTTGGCCAATATATATACGCTTTGCATGATATGAAATGACATGAATATAGTCCTCGGATCATACCCACTACTAAATAGGAGTCAAAACATAATATCTATTTATAGTGTCGTCAGTGGTTTGCCAAAAGTTGGGGATCTGTGGCACTAGCCCATATCTCCCGAATGGCTGGATCGCATATGCAAGACAGCCGCAAAGCTTGATATCTGAGACATGTATGGCACCTGCTTCATAACTGCGCAACTGAAGATTAAGGTAATATCCACATTCCATTCTAAATATTAGAATATCGTCACAAGGTCGCTCTCAATGGGATTTTCTGATTATTCGCAGAGGTAAAATTGTCTTCTAAGCACTTGAGCAGGTAGCATCACACAGACTCACTGTGATTGGCACAAGACACTGAAGACGGCCTAGAGCATCGTTAAAATAAGTGTAATTTCGCGAGGCATAAATAAAAAGGAATAATCAGTCAACTTTTTCAATGTTCGTTCATAGGCTGAAGCGGGTGTAGATACTACTCTGACATAAAACTACATCGTCTTCTCTCGCTGGGTACTCAGTTCAACTCTATAAATTGATACAGTAGGCAGAGGAATCTTCAAAATGCCGTGAAGAAGCCGCCAGCCCCTAGACGTGGCACTTCATGTTTCGAGCTCGAATCCTTGACGCCTTAAGCCACTCGACGCATGCGGACGACCTAACAGAAGCTGGCTATATGTGGTGGTTGCTTGCGATGTCGTCGGACGAGGTGTAGCCAATAAAGGCAGATGCAACATAAACAGATAAAGGAGCTAAGAACTAACCTAGGGCTCGGTCCGTCCTACGCTATAAAAGCGCGAAGATATTATGCTCATTTGGTGCAAGAGTGTGACATGACCTTAATTTACAATCCTCCAGTCCACCTATTCATGATCGACAAACGGCAATGCTTTCAGCCGTACCGCCTGCTCCGCCGCTTTACTGGCCTCGCGATCTAAAAAGTATTTTGATGCCACTAGCCAGCTGGTCTTTTAATGTCTAATAATCCTCATCTCTGCCATCCCAGTGTTTAAAACTTCCTTTGTCACTGATAAAAGGTGTTCCTAAACTCGAACCCCTGAGCCTGTAGCTTCTCATCCGTTTCCTGCTGCTGGATTCTAGGGGCCGAAAAGTGGAGCGGACAGGGCACCAAGGGATGCCTATCGCATCCCAGGCCCACAGTATTCGACGTAGCAGGTCGGAAGCTGTTCTCGTTCCCCCCGGAGCCATCGCCCTGATGTGAATCGATGGATTTCATCTATATCATGCCTTGAATCTAAGAAAGAGTCAGATTGTCAGGGCCGCAGCATGGGAGCAGCGTGTCTTTGCTTGCCTCTAACCGTGGCGCCACTCTGTGCCATTCTGAATAGACTGGAACTCCAATGTCGTCCACGGCGCGCGGGAAGTCAATGGGATCCATTTGGATGATTGGTTGTCGCGGGCTGACAGGAACAACCAAATAGAGGTGTTTGCAGTTGGCCGCCTAAGGCAGTTCTGCGGACAATCCTCATGGTAATCGATCCATGAGGGCAACGATGGTTTATCAGCCTGACCTTCGCTGACTGTCGGTGTAAGGAGGTCGATTTTGGCGTTTGATCAAATGTTTCGGCAAGTGAGTCTGGTGAATCGAAACCCGATCAGGTTGCCCGCAATACATCGGGCGGTGTGACCACATCTTGCCCAGCTACCTCCCTTCCAGTTTGGAGGCGAATCTCAAAACAAATATCCTTAAAATGTCGCCACCTTACAGGTCTGTTGGAGTAAGGCGACAGAGGTCATCATTGTGGTGTAGGTGCGGGGTGATTATGCACCTGCTCAGTTGGGTCACACTTTGCTCAGTTGGGTCACATTCTGCTCAATTAGGTCACATCCTGCTCATGTTGTGTAACAGCGTTCCGGTAGGAATGAACGAGCGCACCGGCGATGTTTGCCTCTAAGTAGTACAGTGTGCTGAAGAGTTCAGAAGTCTTAAGGATCAGTTTGAGATATCGGGCCACCGATGTGCATTTGACACAGCGAAGATATTAGTGGCCTTGCGATTTGTTATGCTGAGATACCGCAATCCGAATGCTATTGTGCATGGTGACCTCAATTACCAGCCTCTCCCTTCGAATTGCGGCTTGCAATTCTCACTGTCTAGAACAATCGAGCGGCCTCTCATTTTCCGCGCTCAGTGATGCGTCTTTTGCGACTCAAACCCAATGGCGAACTTAGCCTTACCAAGGACATTATCAGTAATATCCCACCTTATGGGATTCTTTCGCATACCTGGGGAAACGATGATGAAGAGGTTACTTTTAAAGACTTAGCAGAAGGTTCTGGGAACAATAAGGCTGGATATCGAAAGATCCAGTTCTGCGCAGAGCAAGCCGCTAGCAATGACCTACAGTATTTCTGGGTCGATACCTGTTGCATTGATAAATCAAATAATACAGAGCTCTCGGAGGCTATCAACTCTATGTTTCGCTGGTATCGTAATGCAGCTAGATGTTATGTATATTTGTCCGATGTTTCGATAAAAGGCCATAACGATAACTTGTCCAGGTCATGGGAAGCGTCTTTTCGGAAAAGCAGATGGTTCACCCGGGGCTGGACACTCCAAGAGCTTATTGCTCCGCCATTAGTTGAATTCTTCTCCTCAGAAGGCAAACGGCTTGGCGATAAGAAGTCGTTAGAGGAACAAATTCATGAGATAACGGGAATTGCAGCAAGGGCGATTCAAGGGACGCTATCTGGATTTAGTGTCGCTGAGCGAATGTCATGGGCAGAAAGTCGCGAAACTAAGCGTGAAGAAGATAAGGCTTACTCCCTATTAGGTATATTCGATATCTATATGCCGCTCCTTTATGGTGAAGGGGTAGGGGGCGCAATTAGTCGGCTTCGAGAGGTGATTGATAAGCGTTCAAGTCCACAGACTGGTGAGTATAACTTATGATGTTGTTTCGTTTACATTAGCCTCCTAGTGAAGACGGAATACTGACTGGCGGATGATCAGGCAATCCACTCAACAGCTTACCACACGCTATAGATGCGGCCTTTAATTCATACCAGAGACAACATGAGCCCACATGCCTTCATAATACCCGTGTTGATATTCTTCACAAGATATACACATGGGCTGATACACACGACAAGCGCTGTATCTTCTGGCTAAATGGCTTAGCTGGTACAGGAAAGTCGACTATTGCCCGCACTGTCGCACGCACATTCCTGGAGAAGAAACGGCTTGGGGCTAGCTTTTTCTTTACAAAAGACAGCAGAGACTATGCTAGCAAATTTGTTACAAGCATTGCTGTACAGCTTGCAAGCTATATACCTCACCTCTATTGGTATATCTGTGCGGCTATAACTGAGCATAGTGACGTTGCAAGCCAGTCTCTCTGCGACCAGTGGCACCAGCTCATCATTCGTCCGCTATCAAAGCTGGGTGGCGGTAACGGCTACTACTCTTCCTCATATATTCTTATAGTTGATGCGCTCGATGAATGTGAGGATGATAATAATATTCGAATTATTCTACAGCTCTTAGCAGAAGTCCGCTTATTACAGAACATCCGGTTACGAGTCTTTTTAACCAGCAGACCTGAGATCCCAATTCGATATGGATTTAATCAGGTGCCAGACGAGGTGCTCGAGTGTTTTGTTCTGCATAGTATATCGCGCTCGATAGTAGACCATGATATCTTTATTTTCCTGGAGTACAACTTGAGACTTATCGGCCAGGAAGATGCACAAGAGCCAGGCTGGCCGGGTTTAGAGGCTATCCGACGTCTAGTTGAGATTGCCAGCGGCCTGTTCATTTGGGCCGCAATTGGCTGCCGATTTATTCGTGAGGGCCTATCTACTGAGGAAAGGCTAGGTATGCTTCTTGAGGGCGACAGCGCTTCCTCTACGCCAGAGGATCACCTGAACAGAATCTATATCACCGTTCTGCGAAACTCTATCCAAACAAGTTATATTGAAAAGGAAAGACAAATGTTATGTGGGATGTTGAGAGAACTGCTTGGATGTATCGTCATTCTATTCTCTCCTCTCTCTGTGGAGTCTTTAAGCAGGCTACTCTATACTACGAAACAACAGGTAAACCGGACATTGAAGAATATCCACGCTATTCTAGAGATCCCAAAGGATGAAACATACCCACTCCGTCTACACCACCCCTCATTTCGCGATTTTTTACTTGATAGCAATAGGTGTACAGATACTAACTTTCAGGTTAATGATAGGCAAATGCATCAGAAGATAGCCGCTAGATGCATACAGCTTATGTCGGAATCGCTTAAGCAAGATATATGCGGACTAGATGCTCCTGGTGCACTAATATCTGATATACATATTAGTCGAGTCAAGCGTAGTCTTCCGGCAGAGCTTCAGTATGCATGTCTTCACTGGATTCAGCATTTACACAGGAGCCACGCTCAGCTACACGACAATGACCTAGTGCATCAATTCCTACAGAAACATCTCCTCCACTGGCTCGAGGCTCTTGGATGGATGCGGAAGGTTTCTGAAGGAATCTATGCTATCTCTACTTTGGAGTCTATTGCAGCTGTAAGCCAGCCGATCCTATTCGAACGCTTGGAGGCCCACAGTAACACACAAATACGGGATGGGTCTCGGCTGTAGCAGATTGAGACAGTATAGAGAATTTCGTTGCTATGATGTTCCAATTGGCTTAATTTACCATCTTAGTGTGACACAAATTGGCTAATATATAGTTTAGGCATGTGTATGTCCTCAACTATACGAATTTGTCTATGACACAAAGCGATTCGTCCTCAGCAACAGACCCGTGATCGAGCAGGCTCCTTTTCAGACATACTGCAGTGCGCTCGTGTTTTCTCCGGCGATTAGTATAGTGAAAAATCATTTTAAAGACTGCGTACCTCGATGGATGCGAAGACTACCAGAAGTCGAGAAGAATTGGGATGCTGTGCTGCGGGCGTTCGAGGGCCATTCACGCTTAGTCTTCTCGCCCGACGGCAAGCTGCTAGCTTCGGCATCAGGCGATGAGACTGTCAAGATATGGGACACCTCAGGAGTAGCGCTACAGATGCTCAAAGGTCATTCGGACACTGTCAGGGATATGGCCTTCTCGCCGGACAGCAAGCTGCTGGCATCAGCATCAGACGATCAGACAGTCAAGCTATGGGACACTAGCTCAGGAGAGGCGATACAGACGCTCAAGGGCCATTTAGGCTGGGTCAGGACCGTGGCCTTCTCACCGGACGGCAAGCTGCTGGCGTCAGCATCGGGTGATAAGACAGTAAAACTGTGGGATACTAGATCAGGGGCGTCGCTACAGACGTTGGAAGGCCATTTGGGCTGGGTCTGGGACGTGGCCATCTCGCCGGACGGCAAGATGCTGGCATCGGCATCAGACGACGGGATAGTCAAGCTGTGGGACGCCAGCTCAGGAGCAGCGCTACAGACGCTCGAGGGCCATCCGGGCCGGATAAGGGTCTGGGACGTTGTGTTCTCGCCGGACAGCGAGCTACTGGCATCGGCATCGGGTGACGGAACAATCAAGCTGTGGGATGTGGGCTCGGGAGAGGCAGTACAGACGCTTAATGGCCACTCGGGCACGGTTAGGGCAGTGACCTTCTCGCCGGACGGCAAGCTTCTGGCATCAGCATCCAGCGACGGGACAGTCAAGCTGTGGGACACCAGCTCGGGAGCAGTGCTACAAACGCTCAGAGGTTATTCGGCCCCAGTTAGATTAAGCGCTGTGGCGTTCTCTCCGGACGGCAAGTTGGTGGTGTCGGCATCGGGCGACGGGAGAGTCGAACTATGGGATGCTGTCTCAGGAGCAGCACTACACATACTAGTGGCCCATTCTGGCCCAGTCAGCGCCGTAGCTTTCTCACCAGACGGTAAACTGCTGGCATCGGCATCAGACGATCGGACAGTCAAGCTATGTGATGCCAGCTCGGGATCAGTGCTACAGACCCTAGAAGGTTATTCAGGATGGGTCAAAGCCGTGGCCTTCTCGGTGGACGGCAAGCTACTAGCCTCAGTATTGGGCGATGGGACAGTCAAGCTGTTGGACGCCGGCTCGGGAGCGGTGCTTCACACGCTCGATGTTGATGTCGCGGCTCGGACCATTTTGTTCTCTGATGATGGAACATTTGTCCAGACTAATGAGGGACCGTTATATGCTGCAGCTGTTTCTCAACCGATCCCTCTGCGCTCTCTATTTGTCAAGGAGCAATGGGTAGGTTTAGACATGGAAAATTTACTTTGGCTTCCTTCCGATTATCGACCAAGCTGTGTCGCTATTCACGGGAGCATTGTCAGCTTCGGATACAGGTCTGGTCGAGTATCAATTATGGAATTTGCTTTTTGAAATGTCCCTTGATCTCCTCCCTACCTCTATTGGGATTGATGTTTTTTTAAGTGCTCTGAGAGTGATGGTAGTGGCAATGGCTTAATTAGATATGTAACATCTCTCGAATCAATATCTCCAAAGCAACGCCGACGATCTTGTATTCGTCAAAGTAATGCCATCATCCTCGATGATGGCAAGGTTAAGACGTCCTGTGGGCGCTTAATTTGCAGCGCTTCCCATCGGGGTCGGCGGCTACGAGGCTCTAGGAGTATGTGACTGCAACACTGGCTTTTAAAGCCGTGCTCGTTGATCCAGGGATGCTTTCGAACTTTTCGAGAGAAAGTTGCTTCTCCGGATCACCGATTGACAGGCCAACAAGTCATCCTGCAGAGATGTCATGTAAACATTTGAGCCGACCCTTTAGAAGATGCAAAACGAACAGTACGATTGCCGTGATATTGACTCCTTCGCCAACGGGTTTATCAGCTGCGGCTATATCAACGCTGTAAATTATCCCATGTTGTCATTCGGGTGTCAGAACCCTCTTATATCGTATGTAATTCCTCCAAATATACACATATCCACATGCCACTGCTGTATCTCCCATGTCGACAGGCTGAAGTGCATATTATAGGACGAGCTATGGTACAATCGTCGTACCTGAGACTCGGGTCGCGGATCTCGTATAGTAGTGAACACAGCTATCTCCTTTATCCTGTAGGTCTAACACATTCAAATTTAGGATCACGGCGTTGCTACCTAAATGATTCCCAGGACCCTCTATACTCTTACTTTCCTTACTATTGGAGACATAAATCAAGCATATCTCAAATACCTTAATGCCGATATTTTGAGACCTATAGCAGTTGCAATGGATACTAATGGAACAATTTTATTGGTCATAAATGGCTTATAGTAGATACGTGAGTACATGCCCAAGATCGATATATTCAAATCTACCCTCATGTACATGGTTAGCATACCTAGGAGAGCCAGTTGACTATGTATCTCCTGCTATAGAAGCCAAATTCTGGATTCTGGGCTTAAAGGGGTCAGAATTACGGTTGTTACTAATGATGGAATTTGTAACCTTGCTTGAAATAACTATTTGCCCTGGCCTGCTGTCTTGGTGGGGTGGGAAGTTCCTGGTTACAGGCAATTCAGTACGGGAATGTTCTCATAACACTTTTCATTTCTGTCTCTGGACCTGAGCTGCTGCGGTGTCTACCTAATTTTCGTCCCCTGTGTCTATCTTGCATCCTTGCCTCTGGAGATCTCGGTGGTGTGGAAGCAAATACTTTCTATAGAGCTCTTGAAGGTAGCTCTCGTATTCCAAGGTCTCGGTAAAGTCGGAGTCGGCCATTTCGATTTCTTCATCCTTCGGTTCCTGTACTATAATATCTCCTGGCCTAGTCTCTGGTTGCCTTGTTAGATCGCCCCATGCAAACTTTTCGTTATATAGTAGGCCGATCCGTGGTTGAGGCAGAAAGTCATCCCCATTAGTGATATTTTGCGTTTCGTTATATTTATCGCTTCGAAAAATAAACTTTCGAGAACTATCCCATCTGTACCTTTTACCAATAATCTTGCCAGTCAATAGGTCGTATAGTGTATTTGCTAGAGGAATAGCTGATTCAATGTTTCGAATAATCCAGTGTTCATTTTTAGTCGTAAATACCCTAATTCCAATTCGTCTTCCATCATCAGTCTCTATAGCTAGCGGCGCAAATGCATGTAGATGAGTGCCATTAGCGATATCCCATTCAACATTAACCTTAGAATTATTTTGAAGTCCCCATTTCTGTCCAATTTTCTTAGGGATTATGAAAGGTTCGTCAAAGAGGGAAATTATATAAGGGCCATTAGCTGTTCTACTTTTAACACACACTGGCCCAGAGTTTAAACAATTATAGAGCGTTCGTAACCTTCTATATAAAGTTAGATCACGCCCAAGCATTCTATATCCGGTTCGAAATGTCCAAAGTGGATCGCTTCTATTTAGACCATAATTCCAGTCTACTTTCGGAAGCTGTTCTAGTCTTATCTGGCGGTATTCTTCTGAGTTTAGAGCACCAAATATAGCACAACAAACAGATTCGGCAAGGAGAACTTGTCCTATTTCGACAACTTCCTTATATACTACTAAAGGAATAAAGAATATAGTAGTATCTTGTTCCTCTATTACAGCATATAAAGGCTTCTCTGGTTCTCTCCTTCTATTTGCTTGACTTGGGTGGCCGTTTATAATTCTATTTTTAAGACCACTTGTACCGTATGAGCTACCGATATATATACATGTTTGCCTACAGGCCTTGTGGACAATTCCAGCATAGACACCTTGATCTGATATACAGAGAAGGTCCTTCTGGAGAGAAGGAAGACTATTAAGATATTAACTTTTGTCCTAAATCAAAGTATATTCTAAAAATATACTTAAGGTCAATAAACCCATTTTTAATCCCGTTTATATATTCTTGAAAGCTCTTATGTATTGATTTGACCATTGTCCAAATTATCTGTTCTGTTTCAGTATTATTAATATAATCTAAAACTTGTATACAAGCACGTAGCTTTAAGTTCTTGATCTCTATACAAATTCGAAGAACTATAGTGGCTATAGTAAGAACAGGGCAACCATAGTCGCTACAGTTGTATTTTTGAGTCGTGTTTAGTAGCTCTCCCGTCGAGAAATTCCAAATTTGAGAGAGGCAGCCTTCCAATTTCACAGGTTGGGGGTTTGGTTTCTCCATGGCTTACGCGCGATCGATTAGCTGTAAGCAGCAATGTTTTGTGTCGTAAGGCACCGGTGTGCACAGTGGGTTCCGACAAATCTGTTATTTTTGCTGGAAATCGCTTAGCGTTTCAGGGCCCTAAAAGCCCTGAAATCGAGGAGGAGTGCGCCCCTCGCATAAATACGTCACTCGCTTATCAAATACGTTAACGTTATAACGTAGGTGTATAGTAAGCGGATCAGGACAGTAAGCGGATCACTCTAATTTTACCGCAAAAACCACGATTTTAAAACTGAATAACTTAGCCATTTCTTAATATTTTAATATAAAACTAAAAGTTATGGCTTTTTATATATATATTATTAATATTTATAACTTTAAAAGAAATCTATAGATAAATATTTAAGATATTAAATTCTAGCTGTTAGATTCCCTAAAATTTGGTATTAAACCTTATAACTAAATAACTACCTAATAGATAATTAAGTTAAGCTTAAGTATTAATCGCATATAAGTGAATAGCTAGGATTTTCAGTTTTAGATTAAAACATTAAGAAATGGCTAAGTTATTGTAGTTTTAAATTCGTGGTTTTTGCGGTAAAATTAGGTGATCCGCTTACTGTCCTGATCCGCTTACTGTACACCTACGTTATTAAGCGACTAAGCTAACGGCGTTTAAACTTACTATATATATTTAAATAAGCGATCTCATTTTCAAATAGTACAAAATGGCGGAGTGGAGCAACGCCGAGCAACAAACACTAGCCTAGCAATATGTGCGTATTAAAATTGTCATGTCGACACAAATTGCTAACTAAATCCCAGGGCGCAGTGGAAGCGCGCCGGGCTCATAACCCGGAGGTCTCACGATCGAAACGTGATATTGCTACTTATCTTTTTATATATTTATTTTTTTGACCTTCGAGACGAGACCGGCTCGGATCAAAGTTCTTGTGGAGGTCACGTGAATGTTATTGGCTAGGTGCCAAAACTATTTTAGCAAATGACCTGTTTCAGGGGCGATAAGCGAGACAAATTTCCCCTACACTTCGAAGCTGGAAAACCCCTTACACTTCGTCGTTACATAACTCCGTTCTAGGGCATTTTCCTTGGAAGTACAACAACCATATCACCTCTTTAAACTATCCAGTCGTATATTTGCCGCTTGACCTATCCTAGTGTTCCCTTTCGTCAGGATCAGACTGCCTTCACTTATTCCTAATATACAACTAGACTGCCTCTACAATAAACGAACCCTAAGCTTGCCATCCTAGACATCTACTATTATATAGATTACGATAGTTAATATGATTAGTGTATCTAATATTGTCACTATAACGGCTCAAGCTGAATAGGGATCTCAGTCCTGAAGAACATAAAGGTGTAGACTCAAAAGTGTATTCGACTATCAACTGTTTTGACTAAGAGAACAAACTAAAAGAAAAAGGAGAAGAAAGGAGTGTATAGTACACCTAGTCGCATAATCACGTGAGGGCCTAAGTGAGGCAGGGAGGGGTCGTTGATTAGGCGTTCTGATCGATCCGTGACGTTATCTAAGATTATAGTCTCTAGTATCTGTCTCTATAGTATAAGTAGTAATATATTTAGGATCCTTGGCTAGGGAGGGGCCTGAAAAGGCCCCTCGTTAAAAGTTGATGATTTCTGGTGAGGTTAGTTTTAGCTGAACTATATTGTGTAATAGGAGTGAGTAGACCCTGAGTAGCTCTTGAGCACACCTGAGCCGAAGATGAGCCTGGCCTTAGCCGAGCCTGAGTAAGGGCGAGGCTGGTCATGTGAGAAATAGGATTGGGAGGAGCAAACATTCCCATGGTATAACATTGAGTACATGAGAAGATGATCACGTCATCTGGCGACAGGACTAGGGTAGAGGTGTTATGGAAGGGTAAATACTTTAAGTCAGAATTTATATCCCGGATTAGAAGGATTGAGAATGGTGGTTGGGAAGTGGTGGAGATGCAAGATTCCATTAGATGTCTAGAAGATGCGAATCGCTTTGAGTAAGAACCAACGACCTGCGTTATACTTTGGAGGAAAGGCTGATCTAGGTTGTGCATGAGTGTTAGGTTACTTCAGAACCGCTGCCGTTGAGCTATGAGGAGAACAAGATTAAATGATCTATTCAAAATACATCGGAAGCCTATTATGTATGATTTCTGGAACTGCCCTGTATCCTGAGCTGCTCGATACTCTCTACTTTTATGGGTTATTAAAGCAAATCTGCTCACCCTCCCCTTTTTTCTATCAACTTAATGCAATTTGTAAGTAAATCTGCTGCTTCAAGAAGAAGCTCCCAATCTGCTTGACGAAAAATGTATCGGAGAACCTTGAGCATTCCGCCACATCCATTGAGTCTATGATGAACTACTTCATCTGGAGTCTTGATCCTGTCTACACGTAGTAGAAAAGAGTTCATGTCATTTATATAATTCTCCAGCGAGCTACCAGAGGGTACAAGGGCAGTCATTGGCCCATCAATTGCATAGCTATATGACCAAACAACAAGGCCGGCATAGTACAGGACCCAACAACGACTCGGAATTATGCTCTTTCGTGCCGCATAGTCAGGGACGAAATCATGATTAGGTGGATAGACTTCATCTGTAGAAGCCTTGGGTAGCAATACTGTGCATAAATAGCGAATAGCGTAGAAGGCAGCAGTCCGAGCATCTGCAGTTGGAGCCCAGATATTTCGGATCCGTCGCTGAGCGCTTTCGAAGTCCAATTTTGAAATCGCTCGTCCAAGAACCCTCTTTGCCCCAGCAAAGATTTGACATTCAACAATATCAGAATACATGCTGATTCGAGCAAGGTGGTATAAAGCGATTCTGCTCTCGAGAACTAAGTCCTTGTCGAGGTTATATCCCATTCTGTCGTTAGAGTTATTGACAGCGGCTTTTTCACAAGACTGCTTCCATATTTCAAATGCTCGCGTAATCGACTTCTCCCATTTCATCCCTCGGCTTGGAGTCTCAGGATCTACCCCGAGAGATTTGATCTGAAGATCGCGCTGGTTCATGTACCAGCTGACACTTAACAGGCCACACATCAATATTCCTTTCCCAAACTCATTAGTTGGCACCTCTTGTCCATTCAAAGTTCGTTGCAGCCCCTCCAAAAATGAAATGGGTTTTATGTGATTAGCTTGGAGGGCTGACTTAATTCTTCCTACTTCTGTCGCACTTGTTGCAAACCACAACGCGTCGTCACAAGGTAACAAACATCGTATCTCATGAGTTACCATGATAGTAGAGTGTCCGAACATAGTTGCATGAGTTGCGTCAATCATAAATGCCGCGAAAGCAACTCTTCGTGTTGCCTCCCTCGTAATCCAATGCTCCCATGAGTCATTTGGGGGAGATTCTAGTCCTGACTTCGAATAGGCTGGGTTTTCTTGATATCGGGAAGGCGAGTCAAGTATCGACCGCTCCGTTAAGGCAATATCCCTCCTCAGCAGTGTTATTGTGGTAGCGTGATGAATATGTGCACGTTCATGAAGATATCTCGTGGAGAACATTTTCTCATACACCTCGAGCAGAAGAAGTGTTTGAAATACCCACAAACTTGCGGGATGGAAATGGTCGTCGCGAAATATTTCCCATCGAAGATGACGAGCTAGAATATTCCCCATATCTACACTGGCTCTTATGACTTCAAGGTTACCTCCTTTGTTCGAGCAAGATGCACCGATCATCATAACTGCGATAAGGAGCAGATCGGGGGTATTCTCAGGTGAGAATGTTGGTTTATGTACTGATGATTGTTAGCTATAAGTATTAGAATCTCGAATAGCAGGCCATGTGATGCTCAGCGGCACATTTAGTTCACTCACAGATAGGTAGTTGGGGATGGAAATTGCGCCAGAAGTTGTCTATATAGGCCTGCATCATGGTTCTGCTCAAAATGCTGAAATTTTGGCCCCGATCTCCCCCAAGAAGAGAGTGTCCATGCATGGCTAACCTATTACCCGACTCACTGAACTTGTTCTTTACCAGGTCATATATCTCTTGGCTTCTTGAGTCTGATATCATTACTGATGACTGATCTAGCCTCATTGAGAGATTTTCATCAATTGATGACCTGGTGCTAAAACTTTCGTCATTGATTATGCGTTCAGTTGTTGTTGACTTGTGCTGATGGGAATCGGTTAAAGTGCTAGAATTACTTCCAATTCTGGTTGTTAGCAAAAGCATACCAGAAAAACTTGAAGTGAGGATAGGTCTTACTTGGTTATTTCATCGGCACTGGGAGAAGCAATAGGCATTCTGGGGTTATTGTCTGACACGATACCCTCAAAGAGAAAGCTTATAAAATCATCCGACATTGTAAAGGGAGACCTGTTGTAGCCTTGGCCTCCAAAGTCTGGCATGCTTCCAGAAATAGCCAATTCATCTTGCCATAATGCACATGAATCATACAAGTGAGGAGTATCCAGATCTTGGCCAGGACAATCTATCCCGTTGCTATCCAGTTGGTTTTGCATATTATAAGTGAAGATAATATCTTCATCCATCAGTACACCCACAGCTTTGGGGGTTTTGCGCTGTTCCGGAACAGAAGAATCCAAACCAAAGTTTCTCGCTTCTAACTGCGACTGCGACATGTCCGTTCTGAGGTGATGATCTGTGAAATGATCAGTCCTGGGGGGACCAGGGGCGAGGTCTTCAGTTTCGGTGATGGGAGGCGAGTGCGTGGAATTTGGTAGATAGGTGAGACTGGAAAGAGATGCATCAACAGCGCTTTTCCCTTCTGTTCTTGAGTGATTTTCGCATTGCCATTGGTACTCCTTATCGCTGTTACTGTGCCGCTCCTTATGTCGACTTAGTAAGTCTTCGCGAACGAAAATCCTGCCGCAGTTACGCAAGTCGCACTTGTAAATCTGCTTCGGATTGTGATTTAGTTGATGACGAGAGCTAGAATCAGCGTCCAAATCAGTATCCTGGAGGTGACGGAAAAGATGAGAGGGCCAGGTCAAGCCACTCCAACTTACAGGTGTTCTGCTCTGGAGTAGGCCTTTCCACAAAGAGAGCAGTGAAACACTTTGGATGAGCGCTTACGAATCCTACTTTCAGTTCTGGACTCTGCTCCGTTGAGGCTAGTAATTGATGTTGAAGGTCTGCTGGCCGACCTGGGCTCCCAGTTCTGCTCAGCTAGCTCCATATCACATGCGGCATGTCCAGGAATTGATAACGCAGCCAGTGAAGATTCCTGGAACTGAAATGAGGTGGTGAGGGAGTGCTATTTGCTGCATATACCAGCGCAGGAGGTGTTGAAAAAGGAAGCGACCGCATGAATTTTAAATAGTAGGTTTACTTGGGACCTCCGCGGCTTACCCCCGCACCACACCCTTGACCCATGCTCTCGATCCCCGCGGGGATATTTGCTTGTGCCTCCCTCAAGGATGGGGTAGTGCAACTGGCGTGAACACCAGGAAATGGGGGGCTAGCCGTACCAAGCGGTGCGGTCTATCATGCGCTATGAGGGCAATAGCCGAGATTCCGGCCTGTCCTGACACGACAGGCCTGGAGGGTTAAAATCGCGGTTTATAGTAGGTCTATAAATAAAGCAGATACTGAAAGGGAATCTTCTTTAAAGGGGGTAAATGGCTATGAAGATATCGTTGAAATTTATCCTAAATCTGAGTAGATGACCGTACTTTTAGATAGGAACTCCGAATTCCCTCCAGGCCTTAACCATTTCCTTTACAGGCAGGCCGTCCACGACTCTCGCAGCGTCTCTAAAGGCGGGACTGATCTCAACTGCAGGGTTAGTGTCAAACTTGATAACCCTTTCGCATTCTCCTCGTTCTTAATTTAGTCCTTCCAGAACGAGAGCAACTTACGAGTCTGGGGTTTTCTCCAAGTCCGCGTCTGTATCTCTCAAAGACCCTACCCAATCTCTATAGCTAACCTTTCGGAACTCTATCCCCGATTGTTTCAAGGCGGAAAGAAATTCTCGTTCCCAAGAGAATGATCTCGGATGAGTGATATTATACACCTGCAGGCTGTCTTGTTTCCCCTCTAGCCCATTAAAATAACATATATCTACGACGCTCTTTGCCGCGAATCCAATCTCGACCCCACTCACAATCATCTTCACCTGTGCTAGATATTCTATCTGACCAATAGTGCACAACATTGGCACTCCTAATTAGCAACGGAATCATCTCCGTCGGATTCCATAGCTTTCTCGCACCCAAATCTCGACTCGGCATTCTCTGTCCAATTCTCAGCGTGATCGTCCTTCAACCGCTGAACTCGCTGCCCCGTTGCAGGATCTTCTTGGCCACAGATTTCGAGCGACCGTAGCCTGTCAGCGAGACTTGATACAGATCTTGTATTGGTGTCGATGGGATGATGGCTGGGGCTTCGTGCCTAGCGCCGCGGAAACGGAAAAGCAGATAAAATTAGCCGGACCAGAGGCGGAGGTTGAGAGGGACAGAGACAGCAGGTTTTGTAACCGAGAAGTTGTGGTACGAACCTCAAGAGAGGGATGGAGAAGCTGACCGTCCATACGCAGTGGATATGTGAAACGTTTCATTTTTGAGCATTGCGTAGATGTCTGGAGCTAGGCCAAGATTGGGGATTGAGAAGTAGGCGGAATGGACAGAGACTTTGGATGAAGGGAGATAACGAAGGGGGGAGTGAACCTTCAAAGATAATGATAGATGCTCGAGAGCTGTCTGGGAAGAGAGTGAGCGGACGAGGCAGAAGAGCTTAGAGACTTAAGAGTTGGTAAGAAGATCTGCGAGGATATGTGCACCCAGAAAACCGGTAACTCCCATGAGGATCTGAGCCTTTTAGCATGACGATGCTGTGATAAGGATCTATCAGGTACATACAACAACTATGTTTTCGGTAATCTTACTTATCCCTTCATGAGAAACAAACTTTGGGAGGACCGAATATTTCTCGATCACGTCCACTCACAGCAGAGGGCTATGGATTTACCATTTTGCAGAACGCAGAATATGAGTATCTTCTAATATTAATTGATTTATGTTGTACAAGCTTCTAACAGCCCTATCCAGTTTCCCTTTTATATTTGGTTGGAATTGTCACCGCACTTGCAGATGGCCAGGCCGTATCTAATTGCCTCCCTCTCCGGCTCTGTCGCCGCTTTGGCAAGGGCGTCTGGAAGCCCGAGCACCACCTTTATAACTTCTGGGCTCCTGCTGTCTTCAATCCCATCGGACTAGGCTTTTTCGGATCAGGCCTTTTGTACCATCTATCCTGGGCGTGTTGGCTCTCGGCACGGTATTCACTACATTTGGATGAATCGCTAAAGCTCCCATCACAGTAAACTATATTAATGAATGCTTTATACACAACCCTGCCGAGGTGAGCATGAATTTGTTTCGAGTGAGCTTTGGCGTGAGTGTAGCGTTTTACATTAACCAGTGGATAGCAATGGTTAATGCGGGATGGGCTTATGGAATGATGGTGTTATTGGAACTGTCTAGCTTTGGATTTATCATTCTACTAATGACAAAACTCATCTGATCCGGGTGTGGATTTTGGCGGGACTGTCTTCAAGTGAGGAAAGCGAGCACGTTATTAATGAAAGTGACGAAGAGAAGTCTTGAAGCTTTTTTATCAAGGCTACTTGTATATGTTAATGTAGAAATCATATTTATACAAACTGCCTCTTATTCAGCAATGTAACTGGATTGACTTTGTGAATCTACAAGGGCCAAAGGCCGTCAAACAGCGACATGCTCCTTGCGCTATAGGTACCCTTAGAGCTGTGCGATTTTGATCCAAGGACCTACCAATGCCCTTTATTTCCGCTTTGGCCTCTGATCCTCACCTCCGCAGGATTCTTCTAGTCATCTAGCGTGGGGGTATGCGCGGTACGCCGGGATAATTTTGCCAGCTTTACTTTTCCGGGCCGCGACGTCGGAAAACCACGTTTCCGGAAAAGGGCGAAGTAGTCCTCAGGCACAAGGTGGGGTAACCCCACGCTTCAAAACGCGTGGAGAATGGGATTCTACACTGAGATAGAGATCCTTGAAATATGGCATTATTAGTAGGTGTACAAGATCGGTTTATTTTAATCTCCGATCACCGGTAAACTCACTCAAATCCAGTTAACCGGCGATTTCCTTCCAATATGGCAGAGAACATCCTTACTAGGCTATTTTCACTCAAAGGGAGGAATGCCGTCGTAACTGGTGCGACCAGAGGGATTGGTGAACAGATGGCAATAGCCCTTGCGGAGGCTGGGGCTGATATTATTCTTGTTCAAGTATGATCATCTGTCTTGGTTACCTAGCCAATATGTACAGTACCGAGAGAGCTGATGAGTATTCTGCTAGAGAGACAATAAAGTTTTGGAGACGAAAAAGAAGATAGAGTCGGTCGGTCGGAAGGCATATATCTACTCGGCGGATTTATCTTCTGACAAAGACGTCTCAATATTGGCAAAGACAATCTTAGCAGATGGACACGACGTTGATATTTTGGTTAATTGCGCCGGTATTCAGAGACGACACCCAAGTCATCTCTTCCCCAAAAGCGACTGGGATGAGGTACATAATCTGATCTTTTGAACCCACTTTATTATCTCACGTATTGATCGTTGACCAATTTCTCAAATCCTCTAGGTACTCCAAGTCAACCTATCTACTGTCTTCACACTGTGTCGCGATTTTGGAGCTTATATGCTCACTCGGAGCACGGAATCCGGCCACCGTGGAAGCATAATCAATGTAGCTTCCCTGGTTTCTTTCCAGGGAGGCCTTACAGTTCCAGCATATGCCTCAGCAAAGGGAGGAGTAGCACAGCTGACCAAGGCTCTGTCAAATGAATGGGCGTCAAAAGGAGTTAATGTAAATGCAATTGCACCGGGATATGTCGCAACAGATATGAACGAGGCATTGATTGCGGACCAAGATCGGGCAGCGAGTATTCTGGCAAGAATTCCAGCAGGCCGTTGGGGCACACCAGAGGATTTTCAGGGAGCTGTCGTGTTCCTGGCTAGTGCTGCGAGTTTGTACGTCTCTGGAGAGATTCTAACTGTAGACGGAGGCTGGATGGGACGGTAGTTGAATATAAATAATCTTGCAGTCAGTGAATAATATAAACAGGACTTAGATTACAGTAGAACTTCAATATAAGAATACGATCGGGACCTAAAATTTATAAGAATATACTGAGGTATTTTTATATCGAGAAACTTTTACACCCAAATACTATTTCGGGACCTTTGTATCACGTAAGAATATAGAGGTTTTTTGTGGAGTATTCTTATATCGAGGATTCTTATATCGAGGTTCTACTGTAGTTTATATTGCAATGCATATACCTATGATGAACGCCGTCTGAGACATTCGATGAATTGCATATTTGGCATATATTCTCACAAATGTATAAGTAAGATTACACAATCAAATACTGAGTAAACATAATTCTACTAAATAGCAACTCTAATTCAAAGTTTATAACACGCAGTTTGTTCTGTTCTGTTCTATTCTGTTCTATTACCTGCTTCGGTTTACCATTCCCGAATTGCCCCATCTGGACCGAAAAAGCTTTTTGGTTGCCATGGTTCCGTGTCTTTCGCTATCTTCCGCACCATCTCATCATTGATCTCGATTCCGAGGCCAATTCCAGTGGGGGCCATGACATATCCGTCCTTGATGTCAAAGACACTTTCATCTACCAAATACGAAGTGAGATCAATATCTCCAGCTTCCACATTATAATGCATTCCTAAACTCATCTCACAGATGACAAAATTTGGTGTCGATAGCGCGATCTGCATAGATGCAGCAAAGGCAATTGGTCCAAGCGGGCAGTGTGGTGCAATACCCACATCGTATGCCTCGGCCATTATAGCTATGCGACGAGTCTCAGATATGCCACCTGCATGTGCAATATCAGGCTGAAGAATATCGACTGTGCTATCTTCGAGGAATCTCTTAACATCCCATCTCGTGTATAATCGTTCGCCAAATGCGATGGGAATAGTGGTCTGACCGGCGAGAAGTTTTAAAGCTTCCGGATGCTCAACAAGGAGAGGCTCCTCAATAAATAGAGGGCGGATGGGTTCAAGAGCCTTGGCTAATTGTTTTGCCATGGGCTTGTGCAAGCGGCCATGGAAGTCCAATCCAGCGTCCAAGCCTAGAGACTTGACCGCCTTCAGTCGCTCAACGCAGGAGTCGAGTACTGACGGCGAATCAAGCCAATTTACGCCTTCTGTGGCATTCATTTTGATGCACTTAAGACCCTGTGAAATACGTGCTTTTCTAGGATGTATTATTAGCCAGATGAAATTAGATGGGCTAAAAACTTACGCTGCTATTTCAATGTCTTTTGGTCGATCTCCACCAATCCACGCATAAACTTGGACCTTGTTGCGCACTTTGCCACCAAGAAGCTGATAGACAGGCACCTTCAAGTTACGAGCTACAAATAAAACTGTCAGCGATACTCTCGATGATTGAAATACATTCCCGTTTGTTCCTTGACATACCCTTGAGATCCCAAAGGGCGATATCGATACCGGAGAGAGCAGACATGAAGACAGGACCGCCACGGTAGAATCCATGCCGCCAGATCGTTTGCCAGATATGTTCGATGTCGCTACTTCTATTAGCAAAGCTCAAAATATACGAAAGGACATTGACTAGAGCTTACTCTGCTTCAGAACCCAAGAGGCGAACAATCATCTCATCTAGTGCTCCCTCCACAGCTAGTGAATGGCCTTCAAGCGTTGCCTCGCCCCATCCATATCCACCAGATTCGTCCTTAATGAGCACGAAAAGCCAGCGAGGCTTGACGCGGAAATATTCAATACTTTTTATTTTTGTCATGGTAAAGAATTTGTGACGGAAAAGTGCGAAGAGATGACGTAGAGAACTTCCACAATTCGGTCTCAGAAGACTACGAAACCACTGCTCATATATTATGACAAAATTAAACTCTAAGCTTCCTGGCCGCGAACGGATGGAGTTCGGGGTGGAGCTCGCTGGCCATCGTAAAGAGTGGTAGTCTGCTGCGGGGTAGGTACAACCCCACCACGTATTACGGTCCCACACGTGCAACTGGCCAGCGTGTCTCCATGCCGTGTGATCTAGACCTGAACTCGATCCGACTGAGATGCTCGGTGTGGGGAAGTGAAAACACAATCACTATAGCTATCAAGACTTGATCTGGACTAACATTAAAAGGTGTTTTTGGATGGAGCAAAAGCGGAAAACCGGGTTCATCTGTGAACTCGGAGCCTGATTCTCCAATGAAGTAGTCAGCTAACTATCCTAGGAGTCGAAATCCTCCCTTAAAGGTCCCCCACTCTAGGTCCCACACTAGCACCACGCCAAGAATAAGGACGTGCCTTCTCTCGGAATGAAATGTGGCCCTGAAAATGGATAACCCCGAGCTCTACGCGTATGGCAGAGAGGGGCTTAATTTAAGCGCACGTGATAGCTTCGATTTTCAGGCAAAAATGCTCTGTATATCTAAAGCTGGGTTCAACCACCACCTTTATACTTCATGACTAAGCTAGAATTCTAAATACAGTCTTAGATGACTCAAATCAAGTGGTTTCAGCATCTATAACATGTTCTCCTTCATACAGCCCATTATATTAGTCTTTAGGGCTTTAGTATTAGCATTTAAGTTAGTTACTTAGCACTAAAACTAGACTAGCTTCCGGATACCTAGAGACTTAGGATTAGTTTTCTCTTTCGCTGGTTCTGTTTTAGTCTACAGACGTAGCAACTGCTGCCTTAACCTGAGCCGAGGTTGAGCATACTGGAGCAGAGCCTGAGCAAGCCCGAGCAAGCCTAAGCATCCTGAGGATGCCTGAGTTAGCCAGTGTATTATAATATAGTACCTATTTGGCCTCCTATATGCCCAGCTATAGTTTCCTGAATTTTAGCGAGAATCCGTTTCTGCTCCCTTTTAAATTCCTGCTAGAGCAGATTTAAGTCCTTCTTATTAAAGAGCTTATATAATAGTAATCTAGTCTTAGAAGTTAAAATATAATAGGCTACTTCGACTCTTATAATAAGACTTTATTATATATAATTAATATATATATCATTTTAAATACTTAAGTTATAATTTAAAATTAATAAAGTTTATTTTCTTAATTAAAAGAATAAAGTAACTCCTCAATATTAGTTCGTTTTTTTTTTTAATATAGTGTTATAAGTATTTGGGAATCATTTCAAATATTCCATGGGAGCAATTTTAGAGATGCTTTTTTATCATATAAATTTTAGCAACTAGAATTCGCAACTTCTGACATTCGATTAACTGGACCATCTATCTAGATATTTCGACATGGTGAGTAAGTGAAGCAGATAAACTTCCTTCCCCGAAACAATTCTAAGTTCAGCTATAGTAGCTAGCTGCAGATCTTTGCAAATATGTACGTGTCTTCTGGAGTCCTCCAGATCCATACCAATTGAGAAAGGATCGACACGAAAGTTATCAAATTCGTGCTGCAGATAGGTATTGGTCCGAGGCTGTTGGAAATAATCAGCTTGCTCCCGAGGCCCCAAACTCATCTGCTGATAAAGCTCCTTATTAAATCCTATTGCAGGGCTTATATAGCACCAGGGAACGAAACCGCTGCAGGTAATCCCAAAAATAAGAACGCAGTAAGTGATCTGCCGCTCAGTCTCTATACTAAATTGCTCCCATCTGATGAGAAATGCACCCAATTTCCTGGCTTCCAAAGCCCCTAGCCCTTGTTTGAAATCAACCTGAGGTTGCAGGAACCTAGTTGTTGGATCCCAAAGGTCCCGTGGATGTGCTTGAATAACCACCATGTCGGAATCAGAAAAGGGTTCAGGAATTACCAACCAGAATCCGGGCGGTAACGCAAACTGAGTATCTTGTTTTATGAAGATGGTCTGGACAGTCCAGTCCGAGTACAAAGTCCCTACATCCCAGAAACGTTAGCATAAAAATTAAAAACGTGCTAACAAAAACATACTTACTTGAACGAATCTCTACCAACTGACGCTGCGGCTTCCTTGGGTCGAAACCCTCTAACTCGATCCGACCCGCGGAGTCATAGGAGCTGAACATGAAGAGTTGAGACGTATCAACACGTGTATACTGCTCGCTGCTGGGAGAAAGTTGTTTTAGATGAATTGCTGGTAGCCGTCCGGGAACATGCCCAACAGGACAGTTCAATATCGCTAAATACACCAACCCAGATGGGTAACCCATATCCTGACACATCAAGAATTCAACCTGGATTCCTTTATTGGTAGATACTGGAAAGGCACGTCCTGCAGTTTCGGAATAGAATTGTGAAATAGTATCGGAATGCCGGAAGAGCTCTGGGGTGGGCGCCAAAAGCCCCTGAAGCTTGAAATCTTCTGAATACTCGTCTCGATAGAATTCGATGATTGGATACTTCCAGGCAAAGAGCGACTGGTCGTTTGAGATCTTCAATATTTCTTCTTGCAGACGAATAAAGGCCTTGGCGCCCTCTCCATATAATAGTGGCATGTTGATACCGAATATTCCGAGCAAACAGTACGCCATGTCTTCGATACGGGTAGTCTGACGATTGGCAGCCCATGACATCCGGCGAGCAATGCTTAGTCGTCGCAAATCCCCTCCATTTAAGGCAAATAGGTCGATGTTGGTAATTACTGAAATGACGTTCATATGATCTTCTTTCATCCCGATGGAATTCCAGCTCTTATCAAAGAATTGGAGCTTGGCCGGAGCCAGGAGTTCTTGCAATGTCCATCCTCGCGAAAACCAGCGGGAGAAGGAAGGTGATGAGCTGTATTGCATACCATCTTCTGCGTAAAATGGTTGCTGAGGGTGGTGGGTTGAATTTGGGGCCTCGGGATATATAAGAACATCGGAAAGATATGCATAGCAAATTGCAGAGTCTTTGTACCATTGATACATCGAATTTACAGCCTCGGATAATTCGGCAGAGCTTGTCTTATCGATGCAGCATGTGTCGATCCAAATATATGCATAACCATCAGCGCGAGCTTGTCTGCAACTGTCTCGAACTTTGTTAAATCCAGCTTTGTGCTGTATAATGGTTTTATCTCCCGTGATATCCTGAAAGGTGATTTCTTCAAAGCCCCCTAATAGAGTGGAGAAGTCAGCCGGTTAACATTTCTGTACAACTCAGGATTGCTTGCAGCAAGATTGACATTTTTATTCTGTTTGAACTACGGGCTATTGCGGAGACTTTTTCCCATACAAGGGAACTATTAGCCTTGGCCAACTCACATGTGTGGGAGAGTATGGCGTATTTAGGAATTCTTTGGTTTTCTAGCCTCTGATCGATTGCACTACTCGCGAAGAATTCTTCCAATTGTAAGGTTGCTGTTTGCAAGAGTCGCATAATGGCAGCTACTTGAGAGACAATCGGAATATCGAATAGTTTGAAGGGGAGATGCCTCTAGAGTACGCGCGTCGAATATCGCCAGCTGACTCTGTTGCGTTGTGATTGTGAGTAGCTAGGTCAACCTGCTCGGATGTAAATGCAGCCAAGATATCCAAGAGCCTGTTGGGTATGAATTGAATGTTGTTGAGAGTGGAGAGCCTTCCGGGTGGGAAATGTTGCATCCAGCTTGAGAACAGCTCCCGATCGCACCACCGCATATCAATTACCCTTCTAGGCTACAGGTGGTGCGAGCATTAGTCATCCATTTAGCTTTAGGCTGCACTCACTAAATTTATAGGGTATACTTACTATAAACTTTATACCAACACTTATCGATGCCTATTTATCTACTGCTCAAGCTGCGTTCTATCAGTAACTAAGGGCATTATTGCACCAACGCGGGGAGTACGAGGGCAGGCGAAACGCGATCATCACCTCGACGATGGGTCTGTTCGACTTCTTGCGCTATCTGCGCCTCAAATTCCTTATTTCGTCTCTTCGCCTCCTTGTGAGACTCCTCGTTCCGTTACCAGCACCCAAGCCCGACTCGGTTTTGAGGATCCCATCTCGCGACAAGGGGCGGACCATCAAGATTCATGTCTACAACCCCAGCGGGGTGGCAAGAAGCGCTGGAGGGGAGCCGTATCCCGTGCTGATCAATTTCTATGGCAGTGGGTTTGCTCTCCAATATCATGGTGCTGACGACCGTTTCTGCCGGTTCGTTGCCACGCACTCCAGCCACGTAGTTCTTGACGTCCAGTACCGTGTGGCACCAGAGAACCCTTTTCCCGCGGCGGTTAACGACGCCGAGGACGCCGTGCAATATCTGCTTGGCCACCCGGACAAGTACCAGACGTCGCACGTCTCCTTGTGCGGATTCTCGTCGGGTGGCACCCTTGCACTTGTCACCTCGACCCTGTTTCCCCGGGGTACATTTGAGTCCCTCATCGGATTCTATCCGTCCCCTAGCATGGCTGGAGATCCGGGGGAGAGAAAGGCTCCCGTGCCCGGTAGAGAACGACCGTCGTTCTGGACGAAGGTCTTCCGTGAGGCTTACATACGTGGAAAAGATGCCCGAGACCCCCGAATCTCGCCAGCTTTTGCTGATACTACCAACTTCCCCCAGGAAATGCTAATATTTACGGCGGACCATGACGTTTCTGCCACAGATATGGAAGCGCTGGCTGAGAGAATCAAGAAAGAAGGCCATGCAAGCGGTAGGAATATAGTGGTAAGGCGGATGGAGGATTGTGATCACGGCTTTGACAAGAATAAGAAGCGAGAAAACCAGATGGAGGCTGGTCGGGAAGCTTATGCTCAGGTTGCGGATTTTCTGAAGAGCTTGGAGAGTAAAATTGGATAATTTTGACCGCTTTAAGGAAAATTTGGCCAGTTGGATTTGGTTATTTTCAATTCGCATCAGCCTCTATGGAGTGTGTTGACTCAACATATATATGCCCAGACATGCTTGTTGGAGGGCTATTGTCCTTTGGCAACCTATGTCAGAAGATGTTGGAACCTTTGAAGCCAAGGCAATTGATTGGAGACTAGGTCATTGATCTCAATGGAAGACCTCTTTATGCTTAGCCGATTGATGAGTTCAATCGACTTGTCTTCTAGCGTAGCCCCTGAGCTGCTGAAGGCAATAGTCGAATCGTAACCGAACGTCATGATGCGAGCAAAGGGGATTTTATCGGGCAGGATGCTTTCGTGCCACATGGTGCCATCCTCGTGTTTCCAACTCTCATACGCATCCCCCTGCAGCCCGTGGATGGTGGCCACGTCAACAGTCTTTTCCTCAACACCCTGTCCCTTTGCGAGCTCAAGCAGACCGATTTCTTTGTGGGTTGTGAAGGCTGATATGTTAGAGCATGTGCAGGCGACTCCGCACCCTATTTTGTTCGGCGTCGCTGCCGACGACGGATCGGACGATCGGAGGGCTGCGGGCGGATTTTATGGCCATATAGCTCATATACTGTTTTTAATTTATTTCTGTTAAAGTAATCTTCTTGCTTCTAGACTTGTTCTATGTATAAATTGACGAATGCTTGTAATCCAGACACTACGAATGGACGAGGTTCTCTACGTAGTGACAGAAGGTTTATCAGCTAAGAATCCAGAAGGGGGGAGGGGCATGTTTCCAGCTTCCATTACGATCGGATGATTGTTATATATGTTAAATACAACTCGGCTTGATATTAGTTATGGCCTAACGACTGATGGTAGCACTTGGCCGAAGAGCTGGACTCTTTTTTGTATCTATATTATGCGAATACTCTCCCAGAAAGCTCAACTGAGTTTTCCATACATGTTTATCGAATATAACATGATTTTACCCATTTCTACTTTCCTTGAGAAATTTCTAGAGACAAGCTTAGTCTTAGCATTGATTAGTTGCTCCCAGTCTGGTGAGTCAGTCGATAATTGGTGGTGCCGGAGCCCAAAAAAAAAGCCACTATCACAATTGTGCTTGCCTGCAGATTTCCGGAAAGGAACAGCAGGACCAGTAAAACTGACTGGCCTAAATTAGATACAGATGCGTTAAACCTTACCGTTAACCTTTATGGCCTGACTCGCTACCTCCGCCCTGCGCCCTGGTTATCAGTAGGTAACGACTATTTTCTATTCCTCGCCTCCTCAATCAAACACCAACAACCCGAGCCTTGCCACCCTTACTATACTTGTTTGGAGATGGCTGAGTCGAGTAATCGAGCTTTCAAGTACGGTATACTTACTCGCGGTGAATTTCGAGTCCTTCTCATCCTACCGTCTCGCGATCCCTCAGCTGAAATCCATTGCCATCTGCTCAAAGACACATTTGAAGCTGCAGAACCTTATGTCGCTCTTTCTTACATGTGGGGATCTGTCGTGCTTAAAGAGCAAATTATAGTCAACGACACACCATTCCCAGTTGGAAAAAACCTTTCCAATGCGCTTCGAAGAATGCGCCAGCCAGAAGTTGCTCAACGGATTTGGGCAGATGCTATTTGCATCAATCAATCGGACATAGGGGAGAAAAATATTCAGGTCGCTCAGATGAGAAATATATATTCAAGAGCCGACAGAGTGGCTATCTGGCTTGGGAACAACGAGCATAATGTGTTTGGAAACACGAGTACTATCGCTTTCATCCGAGTTTTCACAGCCAAACTGCTACGCCCTGGGTATTTCGAGGAAGACGATGGCTTCCAGAAAGACTTCAATGAAATCCGCTTTCTTACCCATATTAATGATGTTCGATATTTCCTTTCCGGCGGTTGGTGGTCGCGCATGTGGGTTGTCCAGGAAGTGACCGTCTGCAAAAATCCCCCCGTATTCTATCATGGAGCAGAAACCTTAGAATGGGACATACTTCTAAGTTTTATCAACGAGGCATTGTCGGGCCCGTTGTATACAAATGTCTACCGGCGTATCAACCTACGTCACCAAGGACACGGAAATTTGAATCTTCAATTCACCGGCTTGAAGTCAACGCTGATGCATGTAAGAGAGCTGATGAAGATGCGTTCAATATATCAGACTGATGAAGTACAAACCTTTTCAGACTTGCTTATCG
Organism: Oidiodendron maius Zn; assembly: GCA_000827325.1. Classification (NCBI taxonomy): domain Eukaryota; kingdom Fungi; phylum Ascomycota; class Leotiomycetes; family Myxotrichaceae; genus Oidiodendron; species Oidiodendron maius. The sequence continues at coordinate 5,490,628 of KN832870.1, read as the reverse complement.
CAACTAAGGACCGACAGTCCACAGATCCTAAGGACAAAATCTTTGCGCTACTTGGCTTAAAATCTCCCGGCTTCCCCATGAAAGTAGATTATAATCTCACTGAGGCCGAGGTATATATAAACGCAACAGTTTCTGCGCTGAAGGAGGAAAATCGATTCGATATCTTGGACCGCATTGGCTGTGAACGGTTTAAGTCGATCAAAACTTTGCCTTCCTGGGTAGTAGACTTTGGTGGCAGGGCGGGAACTATTTTGGGAAAACCTATCAAGTCGTTTTCTTCGCATGCACGAGAAGCCAATAATCCGAGCCTGTATACTGCGGGAGGTCCTACCAGTCGTTTTGACCGCTCTGCTGTGGCTTATGTGAAAGGAGCGTCAGACTCAGACCATTTTCTGGGAGTTGGAAGCATTATTGTCGATATAATCAAGAAGCTCGGTACAACCTCTCCCGACATGGACGAACATCTTATGGGGAATTCCAATGGCTCCATTGGTTCGGTAATTGGAAATTGGAAAGCGGTTGCGGCGTCACTCCCACCCCTTCTCACTTCTCCCGAGCAGCGCGAGAAGGACTTTTGGAGAACGGTACTACTCGACCTTGATATGCCTGAGAAAAACACAAATGCTGATTTACAAGACGTGGAAGAACGACGAATACCAAGCCATGTTGATTACCTGCCCCCTAAAAATCGCTCGGAGGAGGAATATCTAGTTGCAATGCTGAATAAAAAGGGAGGGGCACAATTTTCAAGAAATTTTGGGGTAACTGCAGCAGGAGGAATGGGGATCTTCCCTGAAAATGCAAAGGCGAACGACCGGATATGTGTGTTTGTAGGCGGCCGGGTCCCTTATGTGATTCGTCCCTGGGGCCAGAGGTTCAAATTGATTGGGGAGTGGTAAGTGCTTCTGAACCCGACCACTAATCCTCTTGTCAGAGAACTGCCGACTAAATTGACTAGTTATGTCGATGGGATGATGGATGGTGAAGCGATTGAATGGGTGAGAAAGGGCCGGTGCTCAACGGGCGTTATTTGGTTGGTGTAATAAGTCGCAAAAAAACAAAATACCCTTTAAGTACGACGAGAGTATCGTTTTTATACGGCTGTAGGATTCCGTGTTACTGAAACTTTCTTCATGTATAGTAATTAGTTAAATGATAAGCCATTTCAATTTTTATTTACTTTCTAGAGAGGAGTTACCGTGATTATGTTGAAAAAACCCACTTATTTTGCCGCCGTAGAAGCAGCAAGAATGGGGCCCAATGACATGTCGCTTCGTTCGCTCGCCCCGTTGAGGCGACCCTCCTGGGCCACTCCTTGGATGCCACAAGATGAGAACTGCATGCGTTCCTGCAAGTTGCGAGCGTACTCCATGCGTTCCTGCGTATTTCAGCAATCCCGAGTCAGGATCCTCATTCTGGAAGCTCTTCCTATGCTTTACTCTCTGGAATTTTCTTACCGTATTTCAGCAACATTCCGACCCGCGGATGAGCCACAGTTTCTCAACAACATGGTATCCAATCAAGCATCTTTTGAGGTTCAAGAGATGCGCGCACGTAACAGATGGCGTAACGGAATGCGGCGTACAATTTTCATGTCATTCTTGTATATAAGGCTTCCATGTCTCCTGGTTAAAGTAACTCAATCAACGATAGATGATCTTTAAAGCCCCAGAGTTTTTCTAGTTCTCAATCCCAGCCCTTCTATTCTTAGTAGATTAGCTTTTAGCGCGTCTTTGTCACCTTGCCAGTACAATTACTCTATTTGTCCTTCCGGTCACAAATATGCCCGCAAGGGTGCCAGTGCCAAACGCCGTCATCGATGCTAAGCTTGGCCGAGGATTAAGCTATCCGGAATTGATGACGGAACTCAAAGATGATGGTTATGTCAATTCTCCCAGGCTGAAGGATCAAGTCGTCAAGAGACAATATTTATTCTTCAAAGATGAGATCAGACAGATTTTGGCAGAGTCTGCTACTGATCAGAAACCCTTCAAGTCCAATTCTCATAGGTTAATCCTTCTGCGACTGCAGGGTTATACTGGCGAAAGAGATCAAAGGCTGCAAAACCAAAGACTCTGCGGCTTTGATGCGAGGTAAGCTATTAGTTAACCCGCTCCTTCTGCCTATCCAGTAATTAATTTCCTCAGCTAACCTATAATTAGTGAGCGTACTCTCAACAATTATATCAAGCAATGGAAGAGTGAGGATCCTTCATATGGAACTTGAAAAATACTGTGCCTCCTCTATGGGCCAACCGCAACAGCGGACTTCACTCCGCACCCCACATTTTCCCTGTATGTCACCAGGCTCGAGACTCGGCGGCAGATAAATCAAGAAATTCGAAAGGTCCGTAAGGAATTGGGTTCCACTTCAATAGAGTCTAAATCATTTCCATTCATATGTCCATCAAGAAAACATTCTCCAATAAACTCATTCTCTTTCTGGGAATGGCGCTGTCGTAGTAGCAATGGAACGCTACAGCCAAAAAAGATACATATAACTTTGCCTGTCTTAGTTTTGACTGGAGCTATTCCAAGCCTGCCATTCTCTGATACCAGAAGACGACGATTCATTTTTGAATTTGTATCACAGAATCTTGCTAGAAATTAGTGCTCATCTAAGACATCATAAAGAGATACTCTGGATGGTGGTAGAGACTCCGTAACCTGATTGGAAAGGGTTTCCAGGTCCGTCCCTTGTACTTTGTGTGATTTGTTTAGTAGAAACCATGTCATAAACATCGGGTCAACCTTAAAAGGGCGAGAGATAGCTGTGGAACAGTAAAATTGAAATCCTTGAGGTATTCTTTGGTAGGTGACGAGTGTCCAAGATAGACATCCGTTCGATCAAGGACTAGACAATGCAAAGCTACAGAGTGTACCATATATGGAAAGGGCGCCAAGATGCACATGGAGGTGGTGAGAAATAGAGGCTGGATCTGAAACCAGGCTGCTCGCTTACAACCCGAGAGCCAAGGAATCACGGTCACAGCAACCTCCTCACCGATTGGACTCCACCTTAAACATTGGTCTCCCCGGCTCAGTATTTTGTATCTTCTCTAGCGTAATGAGTCACCCATTAGGGTTATTTTGGTAGCTAGAAGAATCGGATTTTTGGTTGCTTAAGGAAGTAAGCAGTTGATGTATACCATCATAATTGTCTCGCTTCGAGAAACCTTCCTGGGGGTTGTTACTGGCTGAATTTATTATATAAACGACCCCGATATACTTTCCTATCCTTTTTACATATAATGAGACTGAAATTACACTTTGTATCTTGTTGCCTTTCAATCGAGCTTATTTTCCAGCTTGACCAACTCAGCAAGTCCTTTTCTGATGTCCTCCAACCCTTCCTCACTTGGAATGGCACAGGGCTTTCGTGGCAGTCCACCATAGCCATAAAACATTTGAAGTGCGCATTTAACAGCAACGAAACCACCTTTAATCGCCGTCCAGTCTCCACGCGCGACAATGGCTTGGATTTCTCGAGCATCATCCACCTTGCCCGTCTTGTAGAGATTCATTATTCTCACGCAAGCCTTCGGGGCTATGTTGGCAAGACCTGCAATTACGCCGTCACCGCCAACTATAAGGGTCTGGAGGATGAAATCCGCTGATCCGCCTGCAGTTAAGAACCTTTCACTTGTGCCTGCCGCAATGCGCGCCAATTTTCCCGTATTGCCACAAGTGAGTTTAACCCCAACGATATTTGGATGCTTTGATAATTGCAATATCACGTCCGAGTTGAGATCTAAGCCACTGCATGCTGCAGGAAAGTTATAGACAAGTAACGGAATTGGACTTTCATTGGCCACATCTCGGAAATAGTCGACTATCAAGTTAGGCGTCAACAAAGACCCGTAGTAACTTGGCGGAAGCACAAGTGCATAGCTGCCTCCAGAGCGAGAAGCTTCAATACAGAGCTGTATTGTCTCCCTCGTTGATTGTGCACCACACCCGACTATTACGGGCATGTCCTGTCTGCCAATAGCATCAAGTGCACGTCGGGTAGCGGCATTGATAAGCATTCGTTCTCGGTGATCTAGGTGAACTGCTTCGCCATTGCTGCCGTGTGTCACCAGACCCGCTACTCCTGCTTTTGCAAGTCTAATAGCATGCTTTTCAATAACGTCCACATCAATGCTGTTTGTTTTGTCGTCGAAAAAGGCAACCGTTGGAACATATATGCCGGAAACAAGTGGTCTTCCGGTTAGTGTCGCAGTTGGGCCACCTTTCTCAGAGGAGGAGCTTATCGTTGCAGGAGACATAACTGAACATATGAAGTATCTCACAAGAATGATTGACAGACAAATATTGTCACACTTTTGAGCCTTGATGAGCCATACACAATATCTCCACTTGCAGAGAGATGTATTTATTATAGAGGCTGGAGAAATTATGTTCGGCCTACGCTTCGGCGAGATTCCCCACTTTGTGTCAATATTAGCGGCAGGGACGTACCTTCTCTGGAAAGTGGCGTAAAATTACGGTGGCTTGCTGCGTTATTCATTTTGCTCCAATTCACTGGACAGACAAGATGATTAACTACTAGTGGATATGGTCTCCTGGAAAACCGGCAACAGTCCCTCATAGTCTTCCAAGTAGAAACGTAATTGTCAGCCCGTCTTCCCCCACGCTACTTAGACATGCAGATTCCCCGCATTGAAAGTCAATCGAAGAAATAAAAGTCCACCACGCTAAGTTACTAGGTATTGAATGAAGCTTTCTAAAACAATGCTTGCCTTGCCTGCCAGAAGTTGACGATGCAAGTGAACGGCATTTACCATTACACTGATAACCCACTGGGCAAGATTGGAACAGTATTCTAGAGCTGAGTTTTAGACTAGATCACACGACACTCCCCATATTCTGTTATGAAAAATTTCCCTTAGCGCAGACATCGTTTTGAACTAGAAATAAAAAGGTGATGTAGCTAACCTTATATAGTAGCATAGTGAACTTCCCACTTGTATGAAATATAATAGACGTCAATACTATTAAAATGAAACTTTCTAATCTATCTTCTCTATAGTCGATTGTTTATAGCTGTCAAAAGTGTGTATAGTGTGTCCAGGACCGGAGTTGGCACCTGCAGCTCGTGAGCTTTACGAACAGGATAGCCTAATATAATTTCAACTTCCATCCTTCTCCCAGCTTTGAAATCAGCTTGCATGCTGCTTCCAATTCCTGGCATAGCTAGAATTTTATCGATAAGTTGATCGATTAAGTCGTATTGCAACGGCACGTCGCACTTTTGAGCGACGTCAATAACTTCTCGCATGAGCTGTCGAGTCATGGGCATGGCCCTTGGCGAGGACTTTAGCCAAGACTGAGTATCAAGCAAGGTGAGTGTAGTGAGAGAATTCCATGCAGCATTCCACACCACCTTCTCCCAGCGCTTTAATTGCATATTCTCTTCCACATCAAACGGAGTATTTCCTGCACTCAAGAGAGCCGTGAATCGCTCCAACCGCTTCTGCTCTTGCTCCTCGCCAAGTTTTGGATTGCGGTACAAGCCAATTTGCGTATGCTCAGATTTTGTGTGTTTGACAATGCCCGGTACTGCCTGGCTTGCTCCAACCCACGTCTGTCCATTGTCAGTAAACATTTCTCGTACTGCAGGCGTGGGGGTGAAACATGCCACACAGGTAAGGATCGTGTTTTCCGTGAATGCCTCGCGGAAAGGCTCTTCGTTGCCGACGCCATTTTGTATGATAACAAGTGTAGTGTCCTTGCCATCAATGACAGGACGTAGTTTCTCTGGTACTGCGTTTTGATTGATAGCTTTGTTCGCGCACACAACAAAATCGTACATCCCAGTTGCATCCGCAGGGCTTTTTACAACTGAAATTGTTATCGTTGGGCAATCTAAAGCTGTAAGCTGGAAGCTATACCTTGGTCAGGATAATATATATGTTTTCCATGGACTTCACTCTCTATTGTAAGGCCCTAACACGTCTCAGTTAGCTGAGCGTGGCCAGATTTTACAATTCGTAGAAATAGTACATTATTTTTAACAGCCTCATAATTAGACCGTGCCACCACTGTCAAGGAGACTGTATCCTTGCGACTTAATATGAAAGCGTAGAATGACCCTATACTATAACTTTTAGGTTAATTCTGGCCGTACAAATGAAGGTCAACGTACGCTCCGAGACCAAAGAGCAGGACGTTGGTTTTCTCGGTCATATTCACAGAAGTTGGAGCTGACATTCCAGCTAAGACCGGGCCAAAATAGGTAAACTTTGAAACGGAAAAGTACTTCTCAATATGGAAGCTAAATCATACGTAAGTTGAAGAAGACAAAAATGCCGAATTTGAGACCGTCTCATGCGTCTGCGCAATACCCCGCAACTTCGGGCTAAATACTAGTCGACTCTCAGATCTCGTGTGGGGAATCTGGCGACCCGCGGTGGAGCAGCAACCCCCACGCTTGTTGACCGCATTCCCAGGGGCCTGTTTTTTCCCCCGCCAAGTCTATGCGATCATTGCATTGGCTTATGGTACTGTATGAGTAAGTCGAGGATCAGGCAATGTCAAAGCAGAAGGATTAATACACCACAGTATAAAGTATAGGCGTATGAAAAGTTAGAGACTCAGCCTAAAACACGTTTTAATTGTTATATGTCTTGGATAGTCCAGAACTCACGCTACCGAATTTCCCGATCGAAGGATAGGAACCGAGATGCCATCCGCGTCTGCCGCCAAAGAAGATTTCACTACTGATCAGATAGAGGATGTCGAAAATGGTGCTGATCATCGGCCACATATTACAGTGACGGAGGAAGATGTATGGCGCTTTTGAACATCTATTTTCGCAATTTGCAATGTCACATATTCCGCTGACTTTTTGTAGAACAGGATCATTCTGCGGAAAACGGATAAAGTTATTCTTCCTATTCTTGTTTGGGTGTATTTCCTCCAGGTCCGCATTACCATACCTTAGTACTGAGTCATTTGAGCTAAAAATCTAAACTCTAAAGGTTCTTGACAAGTCCGTTCTTGGCTATGGCGCGGTTTTTGGTCTTCAGAAAGATACCGGGCTTGTCGGAAGCCAGTACTCTCTGGTTGGCTCTATGGCTCCAATTGCACAACTAATCTGGCTTCCTTTTGCGTCGTTCTTGATTGTCAAGATTCCGAGCCGCATCCTTATGGCTTCATTGGTCTTTGGCTGGGGCCTTGCATTGGCGTCGATGGCGGCCTGTCATAACTTTGCTGGACTTGCAACCACCAGATTTTTCTTGGGCCTTTTCGAAGCTGCTTGCCTTCCACTATTCAGTATAATTACAAGTCAGTGGTACCGTCGAGCTGAGCAGCCGCTAAGAGTTGCCATATGGTACGCCATGAATGGGGTCGCAACAATAATAGGCTCGGCAATTTCGTACGGGCTAGGTCAAATTCCATCCCCGACTCTTAAGTCATGGCAGATAATCTTTCTCTTTGTGGGTCTTGTTACTATTGTAACCGCTCCGATAGTTTATTGGAAACTCGAAAATGATATCACTACGGCTCGATTCTTGACGGAGCGCGAGCGTGCACAGGCCGTTGAGCGCCTCCGAGCAAATAAGACCGGAATAGGATCCGAAATTTTTAAGTGGGACCACGTCATAGAGGGGTTTTTGGACCCAAAGACATATCTCTGGTTCAGCATGGCTCTCCTCCTAAATGTAGGAGCATCCGTTACCAACGTTTTCGGCCCCCTGATTCTGAGCGGCCTCGGATTCAATCAAAATATCACCTCACTCCTAAACATGCCTTTCGGCGCCGTTCAGTCCATCATCATCATGGTAGCTTCTTACATTGTCCAGAGGGTTCGTGTGAAGTTCATCATGGTGGCTATCCTTGTGCTCCCTGTGGTAGCTGGACTAACCACCCTTTATGTCCTGCCGCGCGATCATAGCCACCAGGGCGGTCTACTTGCAGGCTATTATTTCCTTGCATTCCTATACGGCGCGAATCCGCTCATTGTAAGCTGGATCTTAGGGAATACGGCGGGACAAACCAAGAAGTCTCTCGTTATGTGTGTTTTCAACATTGGAGTCTCGGCTGGCAACCTCGTAGGCCCTCAGCTGTTTACTAGCAAAGATGCTCCAGCATACCTCCCTGGCCTTCGCGCTGTGTTAGGAATTTTTGTTGCGCTATTTGTCCTTGTTTTTGTACAGCTAGCAAATCTTGTGTTTTTAAACAGAATGCAGGCCAGAAAGAGGGTATTGAATGGGAGGAGCGCAACAATTCAGGATCGTTCCATGATGGCTAGATATACCGACGTCAAAGAAGAAGACGGCATTGAGGATGGCTCAATGGATGCTGATGTGTCAGACGTGACGGATCGAAAAAATGATGCGTTTGTTTATATCTATTGAATAATATATGTAAAGGTTTTGTTGGTTCTAGACCGCTATTCCTTGCTAGATGTTCCATCTTTTCAACCAGTTGTCAACGAAGCGGTCTATATATCCCTGTTCGATCAAGTCGGGTACTGCCCCTAACAACGGGCAGTGTGAAATCGTCTCTTGAGTTTCAAAGAGCAGCCCTTTTACATCTTCATCTGCAATCTCTGTAACAGCACTTGTCGACTCTCCGCTACGTGCGCTACCAGTAGCACCATATTTCGCAGCATAAAAGTCGTATAACTTGAAAGTGGGATTCTTAATAGGGTCCGGATTACTATTCTTTAGTCTATCCAACCATTCCATTGCGTCAACTGTTTCAAATGCGGAAATATTTGTGCGCATTAGGGCTGGAAGAAGATCCCTCGTCCAGTGGAATCTCTGTGGATTGACTATATGATACACGAGATCATAGTCAGCGATACCGTTTGAAGAGGTCGCAGCTTTTCTTTTTTGTGGAAACACCAATCCGAGAATTGTGTTTGCACAAATATCGACAGGGAGCCATGACACATCCTACAAGGCCCGTCAGTGATTTCTTCGCAGGGTCCTCTTGGACTCTTGATCATAGATTTAAATTTTGAACTAACCTCTTCCAATTTTGGTAATGCCCCAATACTCACTGCACTCCTGATCATCAGAGGGACCGCTTCCGTTTCGTTCCAGACACCGGTAACTCCATCGCCGGCTAGTTGTCCGATTCGGAGAACTTGTCCCGTCATCCCTGTGGATCTCATGGCGTTACGAACAATATGCTCACAGACGAGCTTACTTCGACCGTAACCCATATTCTGGGCGTGGCTGAGGTCTTCAATCATCCTTTCGGGTATTGAAGCGGGTTTGGGAGTCCCACCTGCGACAGAAACGGAGCTACAAAAGAAGAATTTGGCTGGAAACGCAAATCGTACGCGAAGACATAAATTCAAGAGATTATGCACCCCTTTAATGTGTTGTTCTTCAAAGGACCGAACGCCGAGATTGAAGTTCACCGCCCAGGCGCTGTGGATGACATGGGTGGTGCTCGAGAGAAGCATTTCCAGATTTTCATTGGATAGACCGAGATCAGAGCGACTAAAGTCACTAGGTAATGCAACCAGTTTCTCCTTTTCGTGTTCAGTAAGATTCAAACCACGAGAAGATAGAGAAGTTAGAGCACGGGATAGGGCAGTGGACTCATCTGCTGCCCTCACCAGAGCCACAACTTTGAAGACGCTCTCCATCTTGATAACACTGGCGAGAAGAAAGCTGCCGAGATTGCCAGTTGTTCCCGTAATAAGCTGTGCATCTATTAGTCTAAAATAGTCCATATTTACTTACTCTATAGCTACTTACCGCGCAGTTTTTCTCGGGCTGTGGTAGATTTTCGACGGTAACCCTCTTGAAGTCAGAGTATTTCTCAATAAGTTCGCGCATTAACTTAATCTCGTCTACGTCTTCATCTCCCTCAGAAGTCCGTAGGAAGTAGAGATGTTTTGCCAGTGATCGAATGTTGCCCTTTTCGAAGACGACATTCTGACTCAACTCCCCCGCTCTGTCTCCAAGGTCCAGTTCCTTTTTTATGATGCCCCACATGCGCATTGTCTGCAAGCTATCCACGCCGGCAGAGAATATATCACTTTCAACAGTGTCCAAGATGACGTTAAACTCATCCCGAAACTTGCTCGTGAGCCATACTTCTAAGTTCGGTACATCAAGCTGGAGCGTCCCCACTTCATCATTCTCGAAACGACTGTATATCTCATCAATGACTGTAGCATATTTCTCATATAGCTGCGCACGGATGAATGTACCCTTATCTGTACGAGGATAGTCGGCATCCGCAGGCAATAAAACCACGAGTTCCTTCGGTATGCGCCCAAAAGTCTCCGCGACGTAGTTCGCAGATTCTATTAAAGGCCAAATCCGGGCCATATATTCTTCATTGGTTAATTTAGCAGCATTATCGCTTCTAAATACAAGGAGACCCGGAGCAGCTCTGCCGACGCCCATCATAGCTGCTTCCTTGACCAGTTCGGACTGCCTGATGCGACCCTCGACCGGTATCGGAAGCACTTTCTCTCCGTTTAAGAGGGTAATTCTGTCGTCAAGACGGCTGACATATTTCCAATAATTTGGCTTTTTAGGATCCGGATGGCGAATGAATAAATCTCGGGTACGAAAAGAGTTTGGAGGGTCATCTGAATTGGATGGCCCCTTTGATGGCAATCCATCCAAGGCAACGCATTCATAGATTCCAGGCGAGATTTCATCCATAAGCACATGGTCAGCAACCGGGCACTTGAGACGCATCCAACTCCATTCATTATCTCCTGCTGGACGGAATGAGGTCATAATTTGTCCAGTCTCAGTCCTTCGTAGTATTAGTATCTTGACATACAGTCGCGAGTCTGAGTTGCGCATGACTTACGCCCCGTAGTTGGCCACCACGTTAATTCCCCTCTCCACGAGCTTGTTACCAAGATCATCAGGACAACTGCTTCCGGCATATAAAACCAACTCCGTCTGCGCCAGTGCCTTCATTCCGTCGTCGCTCTCAGCCAGAAGCTTCATGACGTAAGGTACTGCACAGAGCATTTTTGGCTTGGCTACACTCATAGCCTCTACCAGATTCTGTCGCGTGACTGGAAATGCGTAGTTGCCGAGGAAGAATGTGTTCTTTGAATAAATGCAACGAAATAACTCCATGAGGCCATGGCTGTGGAATAGTGGCGATGTACAAAATGCACGCCGAGCGAGTGTCTTGCAAAAGTTGGCCAGACAAGCGTAATTAGAGAGGAAGATGGGCTTGGGAAAGCCGGTTGAGCCAGATGAGTGAATAATCCAAGCAATTTTATGAGATTCCTTCGCAGGATCGCACACGCGCTGGAATTTAGGCGCCAAAACATCCCGGTAATGCGTTCTCTCCAACATGGGTATTGACTTAACTCCCCTTACTGCTTGGATAGCCTGTAGCGTGGCCTTGAAATTTGTGTTTGTAATCAGCATTGAGCATTCAGCCATCTCGAGAAGACGTATATACGCAGGGGCCGTCAGCCTTGTGGATAGAAACAAGATTCCCCATCCCAGTCGATTGAGTGCGAAGATACTGACAACTATTTCAAGGCTTGACGGAGCCAAAATAGCAACAATTGGCGCCTTCTCTTGAGTAGGGTCCTGAAGCGTTTAGTTTCGATTGTTGTCATACACCAACCCGAACGTGGAATATAGACAGACAGTTACTTACGGCAGGTTCAATTCCAACGTTCATGTATCTCGCAACCGCTGCATCCGCAAATCGGTCCAAATCCCTTGCAGTATACTCTTCAAAATCGCTCACGCCGTGAACCGGATAGCCAACTAGCGGGGTATTGACTGGTTCTGCAGCGTAAGACCTTAGAAGTTCGTCGATTGTGGAATGTACAGGTATGAAAGGATTTCGCGTCGGGTTAGAGGCAGACTCTTTGGATGTCTCCAACACGGTTGTTGTCGTTGATGCCATGGCCAATTACTGTAAGGTCAGAATGCCCTGGATTGCTTGCAGTAGTGTCGTCACTCCTTCTAAACGAAAGTAAGATGACTGGAAATCTCCATCTCATACTGGAAGTCGCAATTTGGCAGCTCGGAATATAAACCCGATTGAAAGATACAGCTCGATCCCACCACACAGAATTCTGCTGCGAGTTTCGGATCTCGACCCGGGATTTATCCGGGTGAGGTTTTAACGTGGGGTTTTGTTGTGGGGATATCCGAGAGTCCAACTTCCGGGCGAGAGCTTGGGTCCCAATACTGCGCATATGCGTAAGAAATCGCTAATGATAACCTGTACGTGTTCCTGTAATCAATTATTTATTCCACCAATTATTGTAAGGCTATTTCGATGTATCCACACCGCAATTATTTCGAGCTTTTTCAAGGACAGCGTGGATAATCGCACCAAAGCACAGGAAATTGTGGCCAACTTCAAATGTGACAATCTTTTTTAAAGACTTTCTTAGATATATTTTACCTCTACAAAAATATAACTATGCAGATAGCTATGCGCGAGAATTCATTGTTTCCATCTCAGCGTTTGCCGTCAGTAGACATATCGAAAGTTCATGTTTTCTCGATCAGTCATATCACTGAAAGCAGTAGCATTAAGCTCCCTCCGAGCTTCAAACTCATCCGCTGCAGTGGATGATCTGTCGATGCCTTGAAGGGCATCCCTCCTCTTGTTCTCTCTCTTCAATAGCAAGCCGAGCGTAAAGACTAACCCTATTTCCACAGCATAGCCCACGATCATTGAGCCGATTCCGAGGCGATATTCTGGAGCTTGATTGGATTTATAAAAGAACGGTCCGCCAATATTGCCGACACACACCCCAACGAAAAGCGTCGCACTAGTAATGACCTTCTTTGTATGTCCTGCTGTATTTCCAGTTAAAATTGAGAGGATAAGGACGAATGCTGCCTGATTGGTTCCAGTGAGATAATACATTATAAGAAGGCCAACACGATGATCAGAGCTCAGAAAACGCAGCCCAAGCGCGCCGGCGAAGCTGGGAAGAAGAAACAGAACTGCCATTATATATCGGTTATTCGGGGGGAGGCGATCATTGATGAATACACAAGTGAGAATTGATATTATAATGATAGCACCATATGGAATCGCCATTAGAGTGGTAACCACTGCCAAATAGTCAGTAATGCATTGGTATAAACTAGGGACAGGCATACAAGTTGAAAAGCCGAAGCCTTTGATAATGAGTGTTCCGAAGTTGCTGATGCCTCCATTCGGAATATTGGCAAACGTAGCAATAAAGAAAAACATGAGAGTCTTGTAGTCACAAAATGTTTCCTTCACTTGGTACAGCTTGAAGTGTTTGTTCTCAACGCCAGTTTGGTTCTCGCGGAGACGCTCGACAGATGTTCTTTTCTCGTCGTATGTTAAGAAACGGGCCGTGACTGGGGAGTCTGGAAGGAAAATGAAGAGAATAATTCCCCACACGCAACATAAGGCACCAACAATTAGGAATTCATACTTCCATGATGGAAGGCTGCCATTAATGTGCCCTATTCCGTAGCCAAGGAGACCTCCAATAGCATTACCCAGACCGTTTGCTGTATACCAGATACCGACTCTTATTGGCTGCTCACGGCGAGTGTACCACATTGTCGTTATAAGCATAAACGCAGAATCACTAAACGTTACATTAGCTTGTGCTCATTAATTAACTCATAAAACTCAGTGAGTGAAATAAACAGACCTGCAGCCCTCTACTCCTCCAGAAAGTATGCGCAAGACGGCAAGCTGGGTGAAGTTTCTTGCAGCAGCTATAAATTAACTTAGCAATGGATATAAATATACATCTTTGATAACTTAATACCTTGGCACATAAGGAGAGCTCCCCACATGAAAATGTTGATGGCGAGATACTTTGCCAAGGGAAATCGTTGCAGCATGTAATTAGTAGGGAACGCCCACACCAACCATCCAAAGTAAAACACGCTAGAAAGCCAGGAGTACTCGGTTCCGACAAGATTCAGGTCAGTTCTAATGCCAAATATTGCAGCATATGATAGTGTAGTCTTATCAACCTAAGCAAATCTTAGTAATAGCCACATGTTAAGTCATAAGATAGGCAAATGCTTACATAGTAGAACGTATAACAGACAATTAGACACGGCAGTATCAGCATGTCGATCTTCCGAACAAGTCTCCTTTCTTCGGCTGGGTCAACAATTTCATTCAACTGCTCAGCATTGTCAAAGAGAGCAAGGGCAGTATCCCCATCTACTTGGTTAAGCGACTTCCAAGCTGGAATCGTTGATGATGGTGACAGCGCTTCATGGTGGTCGACTGCAACCCGGTCCACGCTCTCTGAAAGCTCGATGTTATTCTCCGATTTCTTGGCGCCAGTATCGATATTCCGAGCACCCTGAGGATTTTGTTCGCGGTCAGCCATATTTCTGGTATGAGATTTTGTCGTAATGATGGGTGACGCTGGTGACCAAACAAAAGAGAAAAAAATTTATATGAACCGAGATCCCCAAGGATGAAGGTAGTGTTATATTATCCCATAGCCTTACTTGCTGATTTGCGTACATTGCTAGCCCCAAAAAAGAGGCGCATTCCCCAATTGGCCCTTAAGGAAGAGTTTACAGTATCCAATGCATCGTCTTTTGACAAGGTTCCCCTCAGAAACGAATAAAATACAGGGTTTACTACATGAAAAAAGACCGCGTGGTTCCATCTCCGCATTTCCCTTTGTCGGCAATGCTCTCTGCCATATTGCCATAATTAGGATAGTCCGAAAATGACCCCGCACTATGAACCGATCAGGTCCTACGCTTGCCCCCACGCTAGTTTAATGTCGTAACCCGAATGTCGGAAATTGGTTTTGAAGAATGTAGCAGAGTTTGTGGGATTTCTTCTGTGTATGGCAAAGTAGAGATCTGAATGCTAGCAGCGCGGGCGCAGGTCCATGGCCAAGGAGGGTCAAGAGCCAATTCGTCAGTCTTCTTTTGGTATTATAAGCAACAGTTTTCTCGATATATTCTAGCAGCATAATTTTCTTGTGCACGGCAAGTTTGAAGCCATGTTGAGTGCCAAAGAAGTTGCAGAGCACAGCGAGAAAGATTCCTGCTGGGTTATCATCCACGAGAAGATATACGATGTGACGGGTAATGTAGTTCCAATGCAGTATATGCTTCACTTTTCTGAGTGGAATTTCCAGGCTTTCTCGATTCGCATCCCGGCGGTGCCCATGTCTTTCTCCGGCAAAAAAGCAGAGATATAACGGCGGACTATGATTTGGTACACTCTCCTGAACTAGTACATCAGACGCTTCCTGCATCTGCCTCCCTCGGTGATGTAGACCCTGCAACTGTATCACAGATCAAGTACCTGGATACTCAAGCCGTTACTGAAACGGAAGGCGACCCGGTATTGCTGAATCTAAAGGACTTCGAACTAGCTGCTGAACGAAAGGTCACGGCTACTGCATGGGCCTACTTCGAATCAGCAGCCGACGATGAGATTAGTAAAGCACACAACTTAAGGGCGTTTCGAAAAGTCACTTTGAGGCCTAGAATTTTGCGAAACGTAGAGAACATCAATGCTCGTATAACGATTCTAGGAAAATCTAGTTCTATGCCTATATTTGTCGCACCGTGTGGATTGAATAAGTTGGCGCACCCACAAGGAGAATGTGGTATCACTTCTGCTGCTGGGAAAGCTGGACTAATTCAAGTTATTAGCACTGGAGCCAGCATGTCGCCAGAGAGCATCATGGCGGCAAGAATTGATAAATCGCAGCCCGTTTTCTTTCAGCTTTATGTCAATAAAGATATAGAAAAATCAAAGTCGCTCATAAGAAGAGTTGAAAAGCTGGGATTTAGTTCCATTTGGCTCACAGTCGATTCACCAGTCTTAGGAAAGAGAGAGAGGGATGGCAGAATAAAGGCTAGGGATAATGTTAGTTGTGATTGGAAGGTTGAATATTGTGCTGACAAGTATTCAAGAACAATGCCGGAAGTGGCGGAATTGCGAAGTCGACAACAGGTTATATTTCATCTCGTTTAGATTGGAACGATATCGAATGGATTCGGAATGAGACTTCTCTTCCTCTGGTAATTAAGGGGATTCAATCAGTAGAGGATGCCATACTTGCCCATAGACACGGAGTTCAAGCAATTGTGCTTTCCAATCACGGTGGTAGATCTCAGGATACGTATGTATCCTCGTGGATAGGTTGCCCTTCACACTAACGAAATTCGTAGGTCCCAGGCTCCACTTCTTACTCTATTGGAGATCAGAAAATTTGCTCCTTTCCTAATCAAAGACAAGATGGAAATATATATTGACGGCGGAATTCGTCGCGGTACGGATATCGTAAAGGCACTGGCATTAGGCGCAAATGCAGTTGGACTCGGGCGCCCATTTCTACATGCCCTGGCTGTTGGTGGCGAAGAAGGTGTTAGGAAGATGATTGAAATTCTACAGGAAGAGTTACATACAAACATGGCGCTGTCAGGTGCGACGAGCGTGGCTGAAATTGTGCCAGACATGGTTAATGCAAGTAGACTTGAGAGGGAACTTATTGGAGCAGCAAAATTGTAGCTTGAATGTAAAAATCGTCCACATATATAATAAACTAAAGCGGTAAAGAAACATACACTCATATATGTGCTTCTCTAGGCTTATCTCGACTCAAGGGATTTGTGGGCGTGGGAAGTGGCCATAATTACACACGTAAGGCAGCTCAAAGATCGATTTCACAACCTGGATCATCCCAACTTCCCCAAAGAATATAATCAGTCAAGACGTCTTATTTTGAATCCTCTCTTGTTGTTGATAACATGAACGATCTTATGCATGTCACGTTCAGACTTTTTAGGGCAAATCAGAAGTAGGCGAACCGCTAGAACACACTGGGAAATCACCCCCTTTTCTTAAGCGAACCCCTTTTCACAAATCGAAGCGAGCCCCTTTTTCGACTTCCTAAAGTAGAAATCGATACGAGCCTACTTCTTTCATCAACCATACTTTTCCCTTAGCATAATTGTCACTGAAACCTAATCTACTCAATACGTCTAACCGGCCATTGTCCTATTCTGACGAAAGCCCCAGTTTTCATGTTCGGGCGCGACCGTATTCCTCCAAAACTTCCATTTCGCAGGATTTTAAACGGACATTCTTGTTTTTGTGTTCTAGGAGTTTCCAAAGTCCATTTACACGTCAGCGCTATACTAATTATGGCAGGTATGAAGGGCATGTACGTGACAATGAATATTTTGCTACGATCCGCCATGCCTACAGGCCAGTTCATTCGCAGAGCTCTTTTCGTTCGGCGCCCGAGAGAGAATACGGCATCACAACCTTGTCAATGCGAACAGGCACCCACATATAAATACCCAGAGTGCTCCCACGATCTTGATGTATCCTCTTCTCAATTCTTCACCGCAGGGTACCCGCTCCACTTCACAGCCAACTCATTGCCTATCAGCCACATCACGTATTTCATCATGGACCTTCCGCAGGATATTGCAAAGCTTGTGGAAAGGTATCCTTCCCTCAGGAAAGCTTTTGAAACGGGCATCGAGGTGAGTCACCCACTCTTGAATATTTTAGGCCTGTTTCGCGCACAATCTTACTAAATCTCTACAGTCTAACGATGGTCGAGAGCAGAAACTTCTCTCTTTCATCCTGTCGCATCCGGATATTGAACAGATTAAGGGCAATCCATCCAAAGTCCTCGATACGATGGACGAATTTTCAACGAAGTGCGATTTTCTGATCAGCATTGGTAGTCACAAGGCCAATATCTTATCTAATCTCATTGAAAAGGAAAAGCCTAATGTCATTGTTGAACTTGGAGGATATCTCGGCTATTCCGCCATTTTATTTGCAGATACCATGCGCCGAGTCCACGGAGTCACTCAGGGTATTCATGTGTGGAGTCTTGAATTAAATTCCGACTTTGCAGCAATAGCTAGAGAGATAGTTGAACTTTCAGGTTTGACAGAAATGATAACCTTCATAGTCGGTCCGGCAGAAGTGTCCCTTCGACAACTGAAAGAGCAAGGGAAGGTTAGTGAAGTCGACCTTCTATTTCTGGACCATGAGGAAGAGCTCTATGTACCCGATTTCAAAGTTTGCGAGGAACTGAAGTTGCTGAAAAGAGGCTCTGTAATTGTTGCGGATAATGTTGTTCGGCCAGGTGCGCCGGAGTATCGAACCCTCGTTAGGAGTAACCCAGGATTGAAGAGTGAAGGTGTCAGGGGACTAATTCTACCAGCCGATCTGGAGGTGAGCGGCCTGGTTAACCTTTAAGTAACAAGCTAACATAAACAAAGGATGAAATGGAGATCAGTCACGTCGTCAACTAAACTACGCAACCTCTCCATCATTAGGGTGCTGGTATAGAGCTAGGGACATTGCGACATACATATAAATGCCTCTCTTAACAATGCTGCTTTTCTCGAGATTCCAGACTACATTTTTCTATTGGCTTTCCCACCACCTTCAGGTGGTATCTTGTCCTGTCGAATGTGACATCCGGAACATCCATCACGAATCACATTCTCTTTCGCTGTCATTCTCAAATGAAGTTAAGAAGGGCCTCTCCCAATTTAAAATTATCAGTCCAAATATATCTACCTTGATAGCCAAGATCGTAGCTGAGAGTTTTATGATCCTGGGAAATTTGTGCAAATTAAGATCTGTAACGAGATCGTTTCTTCTTTTGCCACGCCACGCTTCTGAGCCATAAATTAGTTTCTTCTGATAAGTTTAGATGATCTCATAAATTTCCTTAACAGTCAGACTGTTTGCGTATAAAAGGGGCGAGTTAGCAATATTCTTCTCATTTCCATTCTAACTGTAGCCCGAGACGCTCTCTTATTTCGGACAAGTATCTTTCAACTGCAAAAAGGACGCCGCAAAAAACATTGGAGGAGCAAGCGATGGGGGAGGTTCCACCAAACGGATCAGGCTAGAGGACATTCAGCCTCATACCCAATCTTGCGAAACTCAACATTACATATGAATACCTGGGAGCCAGATTCCGAAGCCCATTGAGACGCATTCAGTATGCAATGGGTAAAATGGCCTATCTCCGCTGCTGCCTCTCTTCCTACTCTGCATAAAATATCGCATTGTTCCAGGGTTCGCCTTGCAAAGCTTTAAACCGGAGATGATTCTTCCACCGACATTTTTTGGGTCTGCCTCCCTTCTAATCTGCTTATTCTGGTAAGGCTGGTCAGCGCGACAAAGTGTACATTGGATTATGCCCATTATTGGCTCTAGGTTCTTTACTGTAGGCATGGTCACGTTATTCCAAGCAGTCCTCAATTATCTAGGCATGATATACTCTTGGTTCGCGGCATCCATATTTGCAGGAAATGCATTATTCGGTGCCTCATTTGGAGCCGTTTCCCTACTCTATGCAAGTTATATTTGACCTAAACTCGCATAAAAGTTCTTTCAATCATGGCCATCATAGGCAAGGCAGCTCTTTCGCAAGTTGGGATTTTGCCCAGGCATTTCCCTCCTGGGCAGTATTGCACTCTGCTTTATACCCCTTCCATATATCTTTTACAAGGTGAGTTCAGTGGCCTGAGGAGATAAAATGGCGTCAAGGCCTTGATCTAACTCGAACCAGTATGAAGAAAGGATTCGCCAACTGAGCAGGAATGCTCGACATGATATCTAAAAAGTTTACGATTTGTGACGAAATAGGGATATTCATTAATAATTCATTCACTTACGGAAGATGCTCTGATGAGCTTGGCATTAAACAGGGATTGTAATACGAAAAGTTGTTGAAATATTGTACAGCCGATAGGTTGAGTACCGAGTTTCGATATAATTTTGTAAAGCAATTCGCGAACAGAAGCCCCAGTGATTATAAGAACGTCATCCGCAGAGAAATTACTACCTGCTCTAGGTAATGATTTACTAACTAGTAGATGTAAGAAGATATAAAGGAGCGTTTATTGAATTAACTAAGAGAGTCGTAAATATTATAATGAGCGCATATTTAGATCCGCACAGAAGGATTCAACAATCATAGCTGTATGAAAGCCCTACACTCGAATCCAACCAGATGGTGCAAAGGAGGGGCCAGGGAAATCGTTATCGTGATCTTTATCGTGATGTATTGTGTAACGCGATACATCTGGACTCGTATCTGTCGTAGATAGGAGCAACGTATAATTATGTTAGGTGTCAGCATGACTCCTGTCGTGTTAAACTGAATATCTCGAGCCGCGTAAGTAACAGCTTAGCGTTCGTGTCTGTCGTGATTAGTTCTTATATTTTCTTGGCTCCCTCTTCCTCTTCTTCTCATTATTGTCATCCTGAACGTATTTGTCGGACTTGTTCATCTGCTCGTGCTCCCCAGAATTGCCCCCGTGATCTGAGCCGATATGGACTTCCATTGAGCTTGACCGGCTAGTCTGTGCATCGACCGGGGGATAGCCAAACGAGCCTAAAGGGTTAGTGTGATACAGACTGAAAAGGGAGCCTTTGCCGGCATACCGTTGAAGGAGAGCAGATATGTGTAATTATTCACCCTGTCAGAGCCCCGTGACATATTGAACGAGTTTTGACAATGGCTTGATCATATGGAACCTCTCCAAGCCAAAGAGACTTGTAGAGATAATGGACTCACGAATGGGGCTTGACAGGGTGATTCTGGATGTGCAACTAATATACTTGGGGTTACGTAGATTAGTGGGCAGCTCAAGAATACGTTTTCTATTGCTCACGATCGCTTTATATATGAACATTGACAAGGCAGACATGAATTCATTGCCATTAGGATACATTACCATACCCCCCCCTTTTCGGTGTCCCGGAGACACATGGGGTTGGCTACCCTTACCGATTTGAGCAATAAAGGAAGCTTTTGATATTCACCGGTCACGTGTTTCAACTTTCTGTTGGCATTTCTGCCAGGAGGACATGGGGAAACCACACTGTTCGGAAAGCTTACTGGTTGACGCAACGGTCTGGTCCAAAATGTGCGGTGCAAAAATATCCCCCAGGCTGTCCCTCTCAGCCGAGTCTGTTCACAAGGTGTTTTTGCAATGAGCGCGTTGTAGCTGCCGCCAGATAAGCTTTTGACAGATATGACTGCCTTAGATTGGAGGCGCTGAACTCTGCAATCGGGACTACATAGGAAGAACGAAGATCAATCATCCTAGAACGTGATCGACTGGTGTGATATGGAACCGTTTCGTCGTGACGGTGCCTCGGAGTACATAAACCGAAAGTTGATGGTGGTATATTGTCAAGAGTGTGCAGGCTGCTTCCTGGTCCAATCAGACTGTTGTAAAGAAAGAAAACCGGTCAATGTTGAAAAGCCTTATTGCGACAAGACAACAAGAGAACAAGAGTTGAAGCGGCGGAATCTGCCCCCTTTTTTTAAAAAATATTTCACCCCCCTGGGCGTATGGCGCACAATCTGCCCAACCTTCGTGGCCGTATCAGAGTAAAGCTTTTCTTCACCGGTCCAGTGGCTGACGAGGCTCGAATCAACATGATCAGTCGTCTGCTCGGCTCAGCCCCCACAGTTTCGCAGGGACGCATTCATCGACCCTACGACATCCTGCATAAGTATTTGCCACCCGCTGCCGAGTAGAGACACATTTGCTGACCGAGGGCGAGAATTCGGAGAATGCACCCAAGGCTGACTTCAAAGCCCAACTGATCAACGAGTTAGCCCATCAGAGACAGCTCTTACGGTGGCCGGTCAAAGGCACACGACTCTTGAATTGGGCTGACAGTTGCGAACTAGCAAAATTTTCTCGAGGAAGCATGGATCTATAAGGGAGATAGGAATTCCTATATCACCAGCCTTGTGACTAAGTTGATTATGGAAAGACATCCTGCCCAATTGCAGACACCCAATCAGTGTTTGACCGGTGTAAAAAGGGGTTGTTCCGCCCTTCTCGCAAATCGATATTGCGACGGCAGGCGATGAGTCTCATTTTTGCCTCCCGACATATTTCGAAACGTGGGGATCCTCCGGGCCTGAACGCTGACGAGAGATACTTCGGGATTTACGCCCTCCGGTCGACATGGATTTTGTACGGCCTCAATCTCTCTGTCCTTAGTGCAACTGTGGCTAACTTATCAAGCAGTGGCCAATAAAAGAACCACAGCCATCCCTCTCAATGGCGGAAATGAGAGATCCTTCCGTAGAGATGTCAACAGCGTCACAGATTTCTGATAGGGAACGTGCAAAATGTGCCAGTGTAACATCGCCTGCGGAGGCCCTGGAAGAGACGCAAAATTTACGGACCTCGTGGCAGGGTGCGGCTGGGGTAATGCCAGTAATACAAGATGGTTGTAGTACAAGACTTGAATCGCATGATGCTGTGGGCCAATATTCTTGGTTTTACGCCACGCGTTTGCAACACCCCTGGACATCGGAGGAGCCATTGGGAAATTGCTTTTCTTTAGGTGCCAATGCGCCAAACCAAGATCCTGCTACTTTTCAGACACACTGCCCACCACCTACGGGTTACTTCAATAGCGAACCGCTACTCAGCTGCAACCCGCCAGTTTCAAACCTTGGACCGTTCATTGAGCTCACTAATCCCTCCAATATTTCTTCAGTTAAGTTTTCAAAGCTGCTTCTTCTGAAACAGTTATCACTGACTAGATGAGTAGAACTTCCCGATGACGGATCAAAATCTGGCCCCATCAGAGTGGGTTTTTATAGCTCCATCCTACCAAGAAAACGTTTTTCAGCCTGAAGACGACCTTGAATATGTGCCCTATTCAGTAACCCACCAAGAGTTTCAATCTGCTCTGACAGATTCGTTACTCGATACGTTAGACTTCAGTAACATTTCTAACTCAGATTTGACTTCACAAGAGTTAATAACAGATATACTGCATCCTACATTGGAGTCAATAGGCGGTACTACTTCTACAAATGAGTATCCTAATAGCCCTGCAATCGACAATCTGCAAAATGGTCAACATGCCGCAATGATCCCTGTTCGACAAAAACCGCACTTAGCTTCTCTGGAAAGACAGCTCTCGAAAAGCACGGAAGCTTCATCATCGACATCTTCAAGTTCTTTCGTCATCGTTACCCCACCCTCTGAAAATGATTTCGTCGACGGTTCCTATTCACCGCCAGGCGACCAAAAGATTTTCAGGGTACGGTCAGCCTCCTCAGAACCAACGCTGTGTCAGTTTGAATGGACAGTTCCAAAACGAGTATGCCTGTAGCCTGCATTTATATAGTCCTATCTAACACTGCTTCTTAGGGCAGGCGGAAAAAGAACAGTTCACTAACGAGCAATCGAATGAAATCGAAGACTTCCGGTTGCGGAACGAAGGGTTCAAAAACCAGATCTCCTTTCCCGGACGAAGAATCGAGGAAAGCAACAGCATTAACAAGGAAGTTAAAATCATGTCTTCGCTGCTCAAGGCAAAAGATAAGGGTATGTCCAAATACACATCTTGGGTTTAAATCCATCATTCCTAACTGCATAGTGCATTATAAATACCCATGACCCAAAAGGACCATGCGAAACGTGTCTTAGAGCTAGTTCAACAATGTCAAGACCCTTATGTTTTCGTTACAAAATTACTAATAGCATTTCGTTGTATCGAGAGCAGAAGGAACCAAACCCAATCTGGACAAGAAGATGGAAAGATTTCACTCCTCAAAATATCACTCTCTGGGCCTCAACAACCATTCGGAAAATAAAAGTCACTCATGGAATGGGTAACTCATCTTACGAACTCGAAGTTCAAAAGTTTGTTCCCATGGATGGCGACCTGATGTATAAATTTTGGACCGTCAATGGAGATGAAAGGAAATGCTTTGTTCCTCCATATGCAATAGTCGACTTGGAAAAAGCGGCACAATCTCGATTCCGGTTTATCCGAGACAATTTTAAAACCTATATTGAGTGTAGTGTCAGCAATTCTGACGAGCTAATTCAGTTAACTTATGAGCGAGCATTGCGACATTCTGCCGAAGCGAAGGTACATCCTCGACTGCACCTCTTTTAATAGCAAAGTTCTTCCTGTTAATACGGCTATAGGGGGAAGAAGAAAAAACTCTTCTTAGACACGCGTTATATATGTGGGTTGCAGCTCGGATGTCAAGCACAACAGAGTGGCTCTGTGGCGACGATCTCCTGGACATGGAGCCTGTTACTGATGCCGCAAGTCCATACTATAAACACACTCCTATTCCGCCTGTCATGAGTGCGCAGTTTCAAATTATCGCCATTTCTAAGATCCTTAGGCCGCTGAAGGAGGGACTTGTGAACCTTCTAACCCGTATGAGCTCAGCTGCGGATACCAGGAAAAATTGGTTCGCCCTCTATCTTACGTACTTCATTTTGCTCCACAGCTGTGCTTTGGTGACAAGAAGGGACCGGGAGTATGCGAGACAAATAAATCTTTCTGTTAGTTGTAAACAATCCTTCCGTTATGCTTTGATTCCTATAGATTCAAATTGTGTCAAACTCTAACAATTTCTCAGACACCATTTGCCAATCCTCAATCAATATCCGACCATCATTTCAGTGCCCTTATACTTCTATTACAGTTCCACTACTCAAACAAGAAATCCATGCCTTTCACCTTGGTCGAGAGTTCAGCCAAGTTACACGAGTTAAAAAAATTTGCTGAACTAAATGAAGACCAAGTTCAATTTCTGAAAGATACAGCGAAATTGGTTCAACAGAAGCGTAAGATGAGGCAATGTCAATCTTTGGTAGAATCGATTCTCACTTTTATAGGTGAAATGATGCTGAAAGTCCGAGAAGACAGAAATTTCGGCAATGACTATTACTTTATTTCTCAACTATACGATGCAGATTGGTGCCCCACACCTATCGCAGAAGCACTGTAAAGTGCAAAATACGTTGTCGCCTAGGGCAAGGAGATGGAATGTGATTTAACCTTAGACAATGCCAGATATTGCCCGGTTCCCCACTCCATTCTTACTCTGCTGAATAGGCGGCTGATGCAAGACGCAATAATACGTTGGAGAAAATAATACTGAATAAACAAGCCTAAGTATGTTATGAACTATCACTTATTCCAATTTAGTCGTTGAATAGTTAGGGCCGTTAAGTAATTCCAAATTAAATCAAAGACGCGCGTTAAACAGTAGGAAATGGCACCTGCTAAATGAATGATTTCTCTGAGGCAGTAGAGCACGGTAGAAAAATTAGTCACAAGACTCAGCCCTGATTATCTTGCCATTGAGCCAGACTGGATCAGCATCCCAACGTGTGTCACGCTCTTGGTCCTCAAATACCCTTGCCCAAGCGAGTTCCAATTCAGGGTCTAGCTCCCATTTCTTATCCCGGTTGCTCAACCACAGTCGTAGCAGATGCCTATGATTCTCCTCGTCATCTTCAAAAGCCTCGCGACTGTGAATCATGGACATGTTATTGATGAATCGTAGGTCGCCTTTCTTCAATGACATGCCAAGTCGATGCTTCTGCGCGATGAATTGAATGGCATCAAGCGCCTCGGCTTGTTCTTCTGTCAAACCTGGCACCCCAGGTGTACGAGGGGAGTCGATGTGGCCAGTTAAGAGCCTACGAGAAAAACTGAGGACCACTTTGTTGTTGGCGTGATACAAGAGGGCTCTGTTGTAAAATGCAGGAGTTCTTCCATAACTGGCGAGATTGCGTCAGCAGAGCTTCAGCTTGACCCTTAATCATTGCAACTACTTACGTATCATGTGGCCAGTTAGGTTGAGAGAGCGTGTGAATTAAATCAGGACGTGTGGCAGCTAGTTCATTGTAGACAGTCCATGAGGACGCCACAAAACCTCTGCCTCCCTGCGAAGAACAATTACGAGTGGCTAAAGCCAGAGTGTCACAAACCACGTCCGTATGGAAGGGCTGCCACCATGGTAAGTATAGGAAATTGAATAGTGATAATAGTGTTCTGGCTTCTAACCTGTTTTGCTCTTCCAATGGTATTATACGCGTCTCCTGGATTCCTGTCGATGACATGCACTTGATTTTGACTACGTCAGCTCCATGTTTCCTGCAAAGAGATAAAGTTCAATTACTCATCATAGTTCCTCTCTGGTCCTGTTTTCCTCGTCTTTCAGCAATATAGCCGGAGATACCGAGGAAGATTACTGCGAAATCCTCTGGGGTGTACTCATTCGGATTCAGTCCGCGGATGACTGCAAAGCCTCGGCCCTGATAAATGTCATCGCATGTTTTCAAGAGAAGTGATGCGAGACTTGGCAGGGGAAAGCTTTCTTTGGAGACTTTATGGAAGGGAAGTCCGAGGTCTGCAAGTGTTAAGCTTTGAGGTATGTGAAGGGGACTGCTGTATTATGGGGCTAAAATATTGATTCTCACTCTTGAAATGGCCCAGAGCAGAATTGACCTCTTTCTTGTCATTGCTTGACAAGGTATACAACCACTCGGATTCATTCATGAAATCCGAACCTGTCCAGGCCATAGGCCCAGAAAGTGTTTTAGGCCATCCTTCCGGAACATCCTTGACTAGCTCAGTCGAACAAGTTCTAGCGGATGACCGTGCGAGGTAGCTAGAGATATTCGGCTCATAGGCAATATCTGCAGCTTTCTGGGGGCGCTGCGAGGTGGGCGCAGTCAGTCTAGCTACCTCTATGTTGTACTTAGCCCGTAGTCCGCTGGAGTAGTAGTCCTGACCGAACTCAGATAGGTTTATTGCATCAACGGACGGCGCCATATTGCAAGATGAGAGAGGTGTATTGAGCTATAGGTTCTTAAGAAAGTTGATTTAAATTTGAAGTCCTTGTATCGTCCTGAAGATATATTCACGTCCCTAATAGATCCGTGCGTAGATTTATAACTTGTGGACGGCCTACTCTCCCCTCTTGTCAACTCCATAATCAAACGGTGTGACAACCCCACCATTACCCATGAGAGCAGAGCCTCACCCCCTCCCTCGGCCGTCATACTATAACCCTATCACAGACGCATGCGGGACACCACGATAGAAAAAGTATCCGCATGGTCAAAAGAGAATACCCTTTTCATTGGGAATGGATATAACAGAAACACATGTCTCTCCTTGATTCGCGCGATTACAATATATCGGCGCAGATGTGTACACCACCTCATGCTCTGAAGCATTTCCTTCAATATTACTCACTTAAGTGCGAATATATTTGCGTATTTCCGTAAAAAGTTGGATATAAAGGGCTCAAGATGTCTCAAACTAGACGTCAACCATCTGGTTATAATTTATCTAGCATTTACGCATGTATATAGCCAGTTATCAACCTTGCACGGTGAAATATCACACGGTTATGAGAGCTTCAAACGGAGATAAGTATGTATAGATTTGGCAGGGAAGCCAAAACGTCAATGGATGGCTGGCATTCTCGTATTATTGGCTACCTGTCAATGCCCGCCGGCCCTACCCCCACTTACTGGGCCGATCCAGCTGGGCAAGTGGTTAGATAACCGAAAATGTGTAGCAAGTGGCGTCAAGAAGGAGGGTCACAGGAATCAGGTGGTACTAGGGGGAGCGCATACAGAGCCTCAATGCTCATCATCCCGCATGCATGGCGGGGTCTGGATGTTTCTTTCGGCTATATAATAGTCACGTGTATCTAGGCTCGTGACAGATGCATACTGCCATTGATCCGGGTTAAAATGTGAGAGGTAAAAATAGCAGAATATGTCTGTGTATATAGGTATTAAGTAATAAGCTATATACAAGTATGGTATGCACGCCATCATAGTCCAAATAGTGACATCATTTAGCTCACTTATTCCTTCATTTGGATCCAGTCAATTCCGGGTCAATCAATTTATACGTATGTAACCGTCACATCGCTGCCGGAAACTGAGGTAGAGGTGAGATCTCCACTACCTTGATTGAGATCAATGATCTGCGGGCTACCACTACCAGCGCTGACGGTGGATCCGCCGATGACGGCGCTGGAGTCAGAGAAGGTGACAGTTCCAAAGTTAGCGAATGGAACCAGAGAGGAACCCTCCTCGAAATCCTCGACGATCCACTCAGCATTGGTACCGCACAGAGTTCCATCGGTCTGGCCGCTGAAGGTGTGTGTGCCCTGCTGGCCGGTGCTGGTGTTCTCAAGAGTGGTGGTTCCGCCGTTGTCGCCAGAACGGGTGACAGTGACGGTGATAACGTCGCCAGCACTTACATCAATACCATTGAAGGCAATTGACGCCTCAGGAATGTACTCGTACCAGGCCTCAAAGCTGTATTGGCCATCTTGGACACACCAGAAGACGCCAGTCTGGATCAGACCGGTCTGGCAAGTGTCGCCATCAATACCAACCCAGGCGGCGCCGCAGTACTCGGTGCTAGAGCTACCTCCTGAAGGAGGGCTGGGCTGAGGAACAGTGAAGGTACCTTGCACCTGGGTAATATCAGAAGAGACAATGACGGCACCTCCCCAGTTCGAAGATGTCTGGTCGAAGGTCTCATTGCGGTGGTTGATGCGGGTACGGCGAGTAGACACACCGCGGGCAGCAGCGCGAGCAGCCAATGGGGAGGCAACGGCGGAGCCGGCCAGGAGAAGGGCAGCAGCTGAAGCAGTGAACTTCATCTTGTTTGTTCTGGAGAGGCTGAGGACTAAGAGGGGTAACGAGTCTTGAGGAAGGCTGGCGGTGGAGAAATGTGTTCCCTTGCGTGACAGGATGGAGTCGAAGGGTTAGATGCCAGACTTTATATCTTCACGGTGTAGTGCTGTGCACATTGCCAAGCAGACGATAATCCTACGTTGCATGACTGGTCGACGCTCTCGGGACCCCGGAAGGGCCATGAAGGGGTAACATTATCCCGAGCTATCGTTGATGCCGCACCGTATAAGGAAAGTATTATAGGTAGCTGCTAGGAATAACGAGCTTATTTTCTCATGTTGAAATATATTTCATCACTATTGGCCAAATATTTCTACAGCAGCCATGCATCTCAAGAGAGTTGGGTGTGGAAAGTCCCTTACCTGCCTATTCCATGCCAAAATCAGGGCGAAGTCCGCCCTTCTCATGCACCTTATGCTAATGTAGATACGCTTAGCCAGGATATCAGCCATCGGGCGAAGGACAGACTTGGCAGGAGACAAATCTAGTGGTTGGAAGAGTATCTGACCCCGCATCACGCAAGGGATTGAGACCCCTAATAAATTCTAGACGACGGAGGTGGCTTAAGCCACAATCTGGACCCATTTGAAGAGGGCTAGGCCACCTGGGCCATATCGGCACATGTGCTGACGATGTGGCTGGCGCCAAGTTCGGTAAATGTCTTGGAAGTGGCACTACTCCAGGGCATAAAGACGCCCCCTAAGCCACAATATACGGCGACATTGCGGCGATTCCAGCACCCAACAACTTAATCCAACCTTAAATTAGAACTTTCGTGAGAGAGGGCGAATGCAGTCCCCGATAACCAGTGAACGATATCGCAGCACGGAATGTCCACGTCTATTGTTGTATTTAGCACCAGCCGATAACCCCACTAGGAGATTATAGGAAGCTCGGGGCAGATTATCTGAAAATCGCACGATCGGCGAGAAGATCCCCATGGAGTTGCCTAATGAACCCTAGCTGTCGCCAATACAAATCCTCCATCCGCCTCCTGCGGAGAACACGGGACATTCTATCGGTCCGTGCTAGTTTATCCTTGTTTATCCTTGTTTTCTCCAACTGCTCATCATGGTATAGCCACTGATGGATGGCGAGTGCGTGTCATGCGTGAACAGTCATGCAATTGCGGCACGGCACGTGATAAATACGGGTGGTAATGGTACCCTGGAGGGAGCAGAGGGAATAGATTGCTTGTTCTTGGCCAAGCCTTGCGTTTCAGTTTGAGGGTTGCGCGTATTTAAATTCGATTGCACGTAAAAGTACCGTACATGCATAAATTGAAGGGGCGGAGTGCTGCGTGGCATAATGCGACCGTCACAGCCTAATTTAGAATTCAAACTCGTCCCTTAGTAGACCTATATTACAATATACGGAATTATGTCCTGCAGTATATGATCTACATTATAAATAGCGCTACATTTTATGCTTAAGCGGGCAAATGTAAGGGCAGTGAGAGGTTCATCCGAACTAGGACGCAGAACTTTTGCGCAGCCATGTGATTGCGCGAAAAGTAGAAAAATCTAGTAATCGCTATCTGTCGGGGATTCTCTGGACGTCCCATCATTATATAGATGTCATCTTCGCCACATTATAGTAGTTGCTGGCTTCGGGATGCCGGCAAGGATTTACCTTTGCAGTCGCATTACGTATATGTTGCGGCTCAGAGTAGGGTGGCTGAGACCAGAGCTCTGCAGATCTAAGATTTCAGCTGAAGTATCAATGTGATCATTTCACTGGGAAGAGCTAGCACCAAGAGCCAGAGCCAGCACCGGCAATAAGCGGTGGTGATGTATCAGTATCGGGATGATCATTTACAGTCCTCAAAGTGGGGCAGAGAGCACAGCAGGGGATACACAAGCATGTGGTTGACACAGAATGTACAAACCAACTCCAATGTAGAAGGTGCCCCATAAACACAGCTATGCTGTAGTCTTACAAAGGATTGTCGGCATCGTCGTGTAACCAGTTCTATTGATGGATGCTGTTGAAATTAAGGTTTGTAACAAGCGGAAGCTCCCCGGATGGAATTTCCACTATGAAACAGTTTTGAACACATCTAAGTGAGTTTCCTACCTGGGCAGTCTCCAATTTAAAGTTTTCCCAACTGATGAGAAATTAGACATCTCATATCGCATTATTTTCGTAATATCCTTGGTAGCAGTCTCGTGTCTCCCAAGTTCACCCGATTAACTGAATCATGTTTCGTATTCGATACGAAGAGCCCTGATCCCCTATCCGCTAGATCCGGACCTTCAAAAGTCTCTATTCATGGTTACGAAATTGAATACTTTCCTGGAAATGCATTTAACATTCTTGGATACGGATTTGGCGTTCGTGAGGAGGAAATGCTTAGTTCATAGCTCCAATCTTAACTTCAGACTTCGATAACCGAAATTAAGGGCGATGGGGACAAATTTCTTACGCCAGCTTAGATTATCGGCCTTCCAATGTGCAAGTTGGCCGTCGTGCTATGTACCAAATTGCTATGCGGCACGATTGGTTGGTTGACGATGTTACTACGAACTATTGTTCGTAAATTGTCTAGCAACCCGACTAATGTATCTTCTCGACTGGCGAGAGGGAAGGACTGCTATAAGAAGAGAGAATTCAATGGTACCCGAGTGAAGGATGCGAATCTTGGTGGCTAAGGGAAGGGGCTTAGGAGGCGAGTCGCATGGGAGCCCCCCGGAGCATTCCGAGACGGGCTGAAGGGAGGTGTTGCCTAGCAAAAGGATGCAAATTGAATCGAGATGTCGGAATTGTGTGCCAAGGTATTGGGAACCAAGAGCGACAAAGATGTCGACCAAGGTATTGGCCAAGCTCCTGCTGATCTATAACCATTGAGTAACTGTCCCTAACAGTACACAAACCAGAAGTGATGTCGCGAGAATTATGGCCCTGGATCTGAGGGACGAGCAGAGCTACGTCGACGAAGATATATGATTTGTCGCGATAGGGCTATTCTCATAGTTTTCTGGTAGCCTGTGGTCTTGAAGTCTGCTGACAGGAGCTCTGAGCCAGTCATTTCCCTCTTCAATGGTAGCTGGGCAAGTGGGGAAGACTCGTATTAGATGAGCAAGAAGTCTTGGATCTCAATGGGCGAGTGATCATTGCAACATCGAATCTAATTTCAGAGATCGCAGTCACTCAACGGGCTGAGAGGATCACCTAGTTTCGCGTGCCTTGCTTTGGTGGTTTGCGAAGTTGTGACAACCTCGGGGTGGGGACTGAGTAAAGCACGTTGCGTGTTCGCTCTTGCACAACGGTACAGTGCAGGTTTGGATAGTGTGTAGTAACTGAGGTGGTGCTGAAGTCCTCACAATCTCGACTTGTGAATAGGGACGATGTTATTTGGATTGAAAGTTTCGATTAATATCATATTGATTCGAAGATTGCACATTATGCAAGATATAATACTAGTAGAATCGACCCTTCAACACAGAACAAAGATTAATCTTCCAAAAGCCGCTCCCGAAAAATAACCCTCAGTATAGGGCGACATGCACTCAGCACCCGTCATCGTAGTAGTTCCCATTAACGAGATTTGCCCTTGTACGGTTCTCGTAGCCAATCCGGATCAGCGATGGTTTATCAACTGAATACCGCGGCCAACCATCCTCATACCGCTCCAATCCATGGACTGGGTCCTTCGCAAACGCTGCCCACGCACCACGCATGTAATTACCTATCGCAATTTCTTCCGGCGTACTGGCTATGAGATCCTGTGCGACGGTGTCGAATAATGGAGGCAGTTCTCCGGAGTGATAGGCACCACTCTGTGGATTGGTCGAAAGGATCAGATTGGGGAAGACGCCCATATAACGATATCGCCACGTTGGATTTCCTGCCTGCACAGAGATATTGGCGCGAACGGCGGCGGGACAAACAAATTGGATCTGGCTTTCATGTGCCCAAAATCCATCGGGCGCTCCTTTTGGCACGAACACGCGGAATAAACCACCTTCAAAATCTGTACAGCCTACCACCATCGGAAGAGTAGCACTTGGGAGACCGTTGTAGTTCGCAAAGACAATTATATTATCGACAGTTGGACTGTATGGGAGGCTGATGGGACCATCAATGGTGTTGACAAGGCCCTTGACTATGTCCTCGGCTGGCTTGGTCATCATGCACTTGTAGACTTCCACTACAGATGTGTTCTGGCCACCACATCCGACAGCTTCAGAGGCGTTGAACCACAATTCTTCTCCTAGCTCCTTTGTACGCAATCCGAGACTTGACGCCAATCCAGACATCGGTACCAAGGCATGTACGATCGGATCATGCCTCCATGCGTACGAGTAGTGGTCAACCGAAATACCACCAGCAGATTCTCCAAAGAGTGTAATGCGAGAGGGGTCACCGCCAAAGGCAGCGATATTATCACGAACCCACTCCACAGCCATGCGCTGGTCGAGAAGGCCGAGATTTGGGCTGCTCAGGGGATTTCCAGGAAAACCGAAGATGGTGAGCCGATAGCTGTGATGATTGAATTAGTTGACGCCGCAAGAGATGACCGCTTTCGGAACTTCGAGAGAAGAATATGCTTACTTGATAGAAACAATAACTACATCTTCCTGAGCCGCAAAGAACTGACCATTGTACATGGATAAGGCGGAACTTCCTGTTGAGTGGTAAGATTCGAGTTATATGCTTCTCGGGCACAGCACGTACCTGATACATAGGATCCACCATGAACCCAGACAAGAACAGCTTTGCTCTTCTCTCCAACTTCAGGCTTTGTCCACACATTCAGGCTAAGACAATCTTCACTAAATTTAATACCGGGGTTTGTCTCTTCTACAAGAATACGCAGGCCAGCTTCAGTGATCCCGTACGACTTGATAAGATCATCCGGGAAGTGAGCGTCGCTGGAGGATATGTTTGATTGAATGCATCCATACCCCTTGCTAATGTCAGTTACTCGGTTCTACCAGTGTATTATACAAGGCTAGCATTTTCTTACAAAATTGGTACCGTTAATCGTATCATGGCCGTGGTATTTTATTGGAGGCTGGAAACGGAGACTGCCAACGGGCGGCAAGGCGTAGGGAATGCCTAGATATTCAGATACACCTGTGGCATTTGATGCAGGGTGTCCTTGGACAAGTCCGCTAGTGGTCTTCACTATCTGTCCTACGATCCATTTCCCGTGTCCACTTCCACTGTTTGTCGGGGAAGCTGTCGACGTCGAGGCCCCGAGAATTCTGGCGAAGAGAGGTAGATACTGCATGTCGAATTTACAAATAATACGTTTAAAGAACGTAGAGAATTGGAATAAAGGAGAGTCCTACTTGGTCAATATCGCACATTTTTATACAGATGATCAAAACCATATCCAAAATCGCTTAGCTGTTAGTCTCAGTTGCTGTAGCCAGGAACTTCGGACTTCGGGTCCTGTAGTGTAAGTCTTCGGAACAGAATCTCTATACACCAGGGAAGTCAATTACGATCTTAGCCCCTTCTCTCAGTTATTGATACCTCGTCATAGTCGCTTGTTCTATTTCTGGAGATGGTAGCAGATGAAGCGGGCGGGCTCCCGCAGGCAGCAGGATTCCGCCTTTTTACATTGGTTAGATCTCGCTTCTAGAATACTTGAACGGCAAATCAATATCTGACGCCAAGGGATTGGAAATTCATTTTGTGGCGATGCTTCTGTAATTGTCTCTTCTCTGTGTTGTTGCTAGGTGCCAGGTGACCTGTATTCGGAATGCCGGATATGACTAGAAGGTTTTCCGAAGTAGAAGTCATTCGCTTATGGAGGACCTCGGATGCTCTAGTGTGTACTACATTTCCTTTGGCTGGCGATAAATTATCAGTATACGGTGCGACAGACGGGTTTAGCAGCTGCTTCATTGGACGACTAATAAATCATAGGTCAGCTCTTAGTATGGTGCAAGTCAGAGTGGACAATGGACTCCCTTAAGATGCTAGTCATACTTAATCATGCCCCACAGAGCTAGGCAAAAAGGTAGGACTGAAAATTTATCGAGAAAGTTAGCAGATTAATGTCATATTGATTTGAATGCTCACATATCTACAGATGCTAAGAGAAGGTTAAGTTGCTCAGTGGAAATGAGATAGTCTCATCATTCCTGTCACCTAGCACACCTACAGGTACAGTGCAGTATAGTATCTAGGTCTAGGCAACAGAGACACCCTCAAACAGTGGCGTCACAACTGCAAATACTATATTGATCAAGGATGTCAAACCACGTACAAGGTTGCGAGCCAAGCATGGCGATCTGCAAAGGGCTGCACAGGGGGGGGGGGAGACGGCTGCCGAGCTTGGGGTGAGCATGGTGGCGATATGCAGCGGAGCGATCTGCAGCTCGCCACATTCTCTAGCACGTTTGGGAAACGTGATGGCTTCACGATAAGTGTTCGTAGGGCTTTAGATTGGTTACAAACTGTACTTTGAAGTTTTGAGGCAGTCAAAACAATCTCGTGACCATTTTGCTGGCGTCACGTCGTTCATTCGTCAGCTTACCTCGACAATATAGTCATAATATGCTCCAAACTCTCATTGTGGCATAGCTGATTACACTTTCATTCTATTTTGTTACTTAAAAATTAAATAATGCACAGAGAAGCCCAGCTAAGATGCTTCCAGATACCATCTCTAGACTAGCAACTGAGGCAGCGGCACCCTTAGATGTTGATGGGGAGGGCTGTGATGTTGTTGGCGACGAGGTACCCTGTGAAGACGACGTCTGCGATGGAGACGATGAAGATCCACTTTCTATTGACGTGAGTGTATTGTCGCTCGTGAACTGGGCGGAAACTCCAGAGGAATTGGTACAAGTGGACGGTACAGTCCCCTTCCCGGCGACGAAGTTTACTGACATGCACTAGAATTGTTAATAGTCAGTTAGAGGTTTCTCTATAAATAGGTACACGTGAGAGCAATGTGTGAATAGCAAAGTGTACCTGGTAGTGGATGCCATCCTCGGAATCCTGGATAATCTGCAGCAAGCCGCTCGATCCCGCCCACGATGATGGCACAGCAATGCTTGGTTCACAAAAGCTATTGAGGCCGAATTCTTCTATAGTGGGGATCAAGACGGTCCAGTTGGGCGAGGTGAGCGATGTACCCAGCATGCCCCGGTAGGCAAAGAAACACTGTGCATGCAGTGTTGTGAGACCAATAGCATCGCCGTCGACATGGAAGTCAGTGGTATTGTCCGTACTGGAAGGAGTAAAGCCACCACAGGGAGCAGTGTCTTCGTTATCGATATTGCTGCCGAGCGGTGGGGGGACATTGACCACAAAGTGTGCCAGGGCCGCAGGAGCCAGGATGAGGCCAAGAAGAGCAATACGCTTGGAGGGAGGCATGGTGGCTACGGCGTGACTTGAGAGGAGCAATCTCCTTTGACAGCACACGATTATCTAGAAGGGCTTTCTCTTCCATGCCGCCTTCTATACATATATGA
This sequence comes from Oidiodendron maius Zn, assembly GCA_000827325.1. Lineage (NCBI taxonomy): Eukaryota > Fungi > Ascomycota > Leotiomycetes > Myxotrichaceae > Oidiodendron > Oidiodendron maius. The sequence continues at coordinate 5,454,724 of KN832870.1, read as the reverse complement.
GGGGAAATCCCTGCATGAAGCACCGCTGGGAGAGCCGCCAAGAGCCGGAAACAAAAGCGGGCAATGGCTCCTGCTCTCTCGTCACCATCGCCATAACTCCGCCCATCAGTTTTGTCTTTCCTTGGCCGTCAGCACTAAGGCGGTCTGTCTGCATGTGTAGACCGTGTCAGTGTTGATTTTTGTGCAATGTAACTGGGAAACGTGAGGTTTCTCGTGCCAAACTAACCCGGGAACGTTAAACCTGCTCATATGTGCTCAAACTCGCTTCGCCGACCCCTGAATACGGAACCGAGATCTTACCCGATTCGATCATAAATCCATCCGAGCACCTTTTCGTCCAGCAAATATTGTATCTGGATCCCGGGGTATTGTAAATTACAGATGGCTGGGTTTGAAGTTTAACTGGAGGTAGGATTACGCCACAGCAGCTGTATCCAGTCGTAACGTGCTCAAGCTAAGAGTGGGAGCTGTTGCCCCTGCACTAGAGCTTGGCACCGCTCCGACATAAAGCTTCATATAGCTTTCAAAAACAGTGCTGTTCGGTTTGATTGTGAGGAATCAAAGATCCACTTCTCGCAGCGTCGCCTACTTCTGTTTCTCACCTCACCATGCGCTCCTCCACCTCCTTAGCAATTGCCAGCCTCCTGACGATTGCTTCTGCTCACGTGCAGCTCTGGTATCCCGAGTGGCGTGGTAATTCATTTTTGCCTCCATTCTCACAAACTATATTTCCATGTACGTATCTCTATTTACTTCGCGCTGTCGAGTGGCATTAACCGAATTGTGCGTGTTCTAGGTGCCGGAATCAACGATAATTCAACGACGGCACGAACATTATGGCCGCTTGACGGAGGCTCTCTTAACTTTACTCTCCATGATGATGCCGCGTACATATCCGTCAATATTGGTCTCGGTGTTAATACTACCAATTTCAATATTACGCTCTTCTCTGCGCCACTCAACGAGACAGGGCGTGGAAACGTCTGCTTCCCGAAACTGCAGCTCCCGGCGGATTTTGTAGTGGCGGAAGGAACATCAGCATCGATCCAAATAGCAACTACGAGTAACAGTGGAGAAGGGCTATATAATGTGAGGACTATAATAACTGGAAGTGTTTCGCCAATCTAACACATATTTTAAATAGTGCGGAGATATTACCTTCACTAAAAACGCAACTCTCTTGCCAGCCGATCAGTGCCAGAACAGCTCAACAATAACCATCACCCCGCTCGGGCAGTCGGTGTCTACGTCGCCTTCAACTACCTCTTCTGCTCCAGCAACTTCTTCGTCCAGTGCAGCGAGCTCATTAGCCTACAAGGAGTACACAGCCTCTGGCTTTGTGCTGCTTCTTGCCGGTCTGTTTACAGCTATGCTTTAACTTACGACGAGATAAAATCGCTCAAATATACTCAAATATACTCAATTATGCTCGCGGCTATTAAGAAACCCTTGTAGTCTTACTCCTCTTAGAGATGGGTTGCGTAATCCGGCGCTTAGTTACTCCTGGTCATTTTATCATGGCATGGGCTAGAAGTAAGAATATACCAGAATATCAATTTTCAATCGTATCTCCATCCTCAATAGGAGAATACCGTAGTAGATTGATCTTACGATACTTATATGAGACAGTAGAAAACTTTTCGACCAAGTAAAGAATTCATGTCACAAAATCTCCATGACTTCAGGACATCGGTTTCTAACAGACAGGGATCAATAATGCACCTTATATGCCCTTTCTCCGGGCCGTAAACATGATTGGCAGATCCCACTGATATTGAGCAAGTTTATCAGCCCGCGGGTGGATATAACCCTGCACGCAGCCCGCCCCGCTTCCGCTAAGACAGGTGACACTCCGAACACAAAACTCCCTCATTCACTCACTGCACCTTCTCTTGTAAAATTGGTTGCCTTCTACAACTCTCCTGGTCTGCTGCAACATAAGTCGTCTCGTGGCGCGGAGCAGCAGTCTTTTGATCTGCGCCCAACCTTCCATTTATCTGGCCAGGCGCCCCTCCCTTCTTACCGATCCGTTTTCGCTAGTCATATACTCCGCAGCATCTATGATAACACCATCCTTTCGGTCCTTCAATTTCAAGTATTGCTAAGATGGATATGAGTATGGATATGGGCGGGATGGACATGTCCACCGCGGGCATGTTCACACCAGCGAACATGCGAATAGCTCACATCTACTGGTACATCATAGCAGCAGTCGTCGGCACTCTGGCTGCCCGACGCTTAATAGACCAGGCTCGCATTTTTATAGAGTATGTGCTAGTTTACTCCAGGGATGACTTACTTTTATGCTGCATGGTCTGACCATTGTGATATAGGAAACGTCGAGCAAGTCAACAACAAGAATCCATCCCCTTCCGGCCACAGAACTCTGTGATCCAGGCATATGATGCGATGATAGCTGTTTTCCGGGAGGCATCATATCCTCAACCATTTGTGCTCACCGGCACCATTACAAAATACTTCACACCCCCATCGCTAGGAAAGTGTCTGTTGCTATTATGTTACTGGACGATGATCTTGATAATGCTATGGAGCAACGTTATCCTTAAGCCCGGCAGCTCAATATATGGATACAAGTGGGAGATTGTAGGATTCCGTGCGGCGTGGGTATCAGTTACCCAGATTCCTCTCATATACTGTTTGTCTTGCAAGATCAATGTCATCAGTCTTCTCACCGGGATATCATATGAGAGACTGAACTGGTTGCATCGATGGGTTTCCCGCACCTTGTTCTTAACCGTGATCGTCCACTGGTCCTATTTCTTCACTGAGTGGACGCTAGCAGACTTTGTTCAGATGGAGTTGCAAATGATGCCGATGGTCAAGTATGGCTTCGCTTCCTGGGGAGTGATCGGCTTCATGGTTCTGACCAGCTTTGGATTTTTCCGGTCGAAGATATATGAGCTATGGGTTTTCCAACATATAGCCACTGCTGGACTGCTTTTATGGTTAGTACATACACATGTGCCATCCTATGCGGCGTACAATGTGTGGATTGCTATTGGATTCGTGGCATTTGATCGCATCTCTAGGATATTATTGGTCGCGGTGCGGAACCTCCACATTTTCAGAGGTCGCAAGGTCCTTGGAGCCAACCTTGGATACTCAGCTACAGTTCGACAGCTATCTGATCAACATGTTCATGTCGTTATTGACAGCGTGGATTTTTCCTGGAAAGCGGGGCAACACATCTACATAACAATACCTCGAGTTGGGCTACTGGAAAACCACCCATTTACCATTTCCAATACATTCCAATCTCCCGCTTCAATAGACGGGAAACAGAGTATTGAGCTATATATAAAAGTTCGATCAGGGTTTACTCGACGGATACATAAGATGTGTGCAGGAAATGATCCAGGCCGATCATATCGCGCATTCATCAGTGGTCCTTGGGGAAGTTCACCCTCCCTTGATCGATTTGACTCTCTTGTGATCATGGCAACTGGTACTGGCATATCATATGCCATACCTATGTTTGAGAGCGCTATCAGCTGCGAGACCCGTATCAGACGAGTGTCGTTTGTCTGGGTCATAAGACACTGGTACCAGCTCGAGTGGTTTAAAGTACGACTTAACGAGAACTTCAAAAAGGCAAAAATCCAAAATATCGACTTATGCATCAATATCTTCGTTACCGAAGCCAATCTGACACTTATACCATCACATGGCTCGGCCTTGCCCTTAAACGATGAGAAGGAAGAAATTACGTCCCATTCAATGCCAGATGCTGATGAGAAGCAAGAGATCCGCCAGAGAAGCGTGAGCTTCGATCAGCCTAGACGCCTTTCATCAGAGTCATCAGATGCATTTACCGTTCTGCATGGGCGTCCAATTCTGGATACGATTTTACGACCGGTTATTGAAGGTGCTTGGGGGGAGACAGGCATTTTCGCCTGCGGAAATGCTTCATTCATGGCAGATGTGCGAAACTACACGGCTAGAGAGTCTGATGAGAGGGCAGTTCATAAGGGGACAGGAGCACAGGCGTTATATTTGTATACTCAAACCTACGGATGGTAAATAAATGATTGTAGAGCTCTATTATTCTTCGACATAGCATTACGGTGCTTAAGGTTCTCCAACTAACTCAACGACTCTCCTTGCAGCACCCCAGCTCAACTTATAGCCGCTTCCACCAGCTCCATAACAGTGTACTATTTTCAGTTCCTTGGTCTTAGACTTAAAGCCACCTGATTGCGGGAGTACGATCGAAGAAATCTCCTTTTCAAGACGAAGACCACCTTTTCGCATTGGACGCCGGCCAACGGTAGGATAGAGAAGATGAAGCGCCGGTTCTCCGTTGGGATCATTTGAAGGTGCTGTCAGAAGTTTGGGATACATTTTTGCTACGTTTTCCAAAATTCCAGCGGTTGATTCTTCAGATGGCGTGGGGTTCCTAACGGAATGTTCAGCATTGCCGGTGATAGCAGCCATTCTTCGAAAGTAGATTAACTTACCAACTGTTCACCTCTTTGGTCCCTCCAATAAGGGTGCCTCCACTCAATGGCCTGGGAATAATTACAAAGGCTTCTCCATCAGCAGTCTGGTAAGACACTGTCGCATCACAGGGATTGGAGATGAGCAGAAACTGTCCCCTAGAAGGAAAGCTAGCCGGATCTCCGAATCCTATTCCGCTAGCATTAACCACGGCTACGAATTCTAGTTGGGACTCTTTCAACTGCTCGCTTGCAATGAAAACTGCTTCTGGAATTGCCGAAAGGGTATGACGAATCACACGACCACCGCGGAGTTCAACTTGTCGTTGCAGCCAGGAAAGATATACCGGGGAGTTGAGGACCCAGCTTCGATACGTAGCGCCCCACTTGATGGGGCCTGCCCCTTTACCAGGAAGTTCGTCTTGGGCAAGAACACGGAACTCTGGCCATGTGCAGAATCCAGCTTCTTCTTTTAGGTCCGTGTAGGACTTTGACGGACTGTCAAAGTACTCGATACCCGGCACAATCCTGACGCTTGAGGACGGGTCTGAAGATGCCAGTTTCTCAAACTCGGCATATGTCTCTCGGATGAGATTCTGTTCTAGTGCTTCGGCAGCATTGGTGACTGGTAGTGGCCGAAAGTGGGCGCCTGCCCAGGGCGACGCATACTCAATGGTCAGGTCGCCTGGCAGATCACGAGCAACGATAGTGACATCGTAATTTGCCTCGAGAAGACGTACAGCACTGGTCAGACCAATCACTCCTGCCCTGATATAATCAGTAACGACTTTGAACCCAAGCAATTAAGATCTGGCCCGCGTGGGAAGGTATGAATATACAAAGGATGGTCTACAATCCACTTACCCAATAACAATAACTCGTCCCTGAGACATGACTAGAATTCAGGAACACTTTGGATGAGAACTCGGAGATTCAAATGAATACTTCGAGATGAAGTATTCTTTCATAAACTCTTTTCTCCGAGAGAGGTAAAACATTTCTCCGTATTCGGAATCCTGCCGTGCCTGAGTCACACATCTCGGTAGTTCGTTGGCCGGTCGCTGGCTGGACAGCAATTTTAAGATAAATTAGGAATATACTACGGAAGCATGAAATAGGCAGTTCCTTTCTTCCTTTGCAAGAGCCATTTGTAGATACAGCATATGACGCAATAGTATTTGTTTGTGGTACTGTACATCTTGTATGATACTGGAAGTGCCTTTTCACAATGTATATGCGGCCTCCACGCTCCGCATCTCCTGCCTAATACCAGTACACTTTCGTCTCATTCATCTCTCCCTTCGTCTGAATTTCTGTCATCGCTGCCTTGACCCGCTGTACCATCGCTTTGCCATATTCTGGGCCCAGAGGCGGCGCCGGGATGGTGAGATCGGGCCGGAGCCAGGGTACACGCTTGGCAGAACTGTTCCCTGCCGTGGCCGTCATCATTTGCTCGATACCGGCATCGTCGTAGCCTCCGCCCAAAATCACAGCCACTGGCGGGACGCTGTAGTTCCTGGAGCCGAGACTGGAGTCAGATGGGGCGGATTGTCCTGCGAGGAGGGGAGGAATCTGGGCGGACCCCGCAGTGGGGTTCATAACGAAGTGCACGACTACAGATGGCGAGTTCGACTCAGTTTCAAGAACCAAGGAAGGGGAGAATGCAGCGCAGTGCATTGGGAGTATTTAGAACATGACAAACCTTCATATTCAGGCTGCAAAGAGGCAATGACAGACGCGCCGATTTTCTCCGTCATCCCGCAAAGAATTACCGGAAGGGGACCGACCATGTCGATAAAATTGTTAATGCCTGGGGCGTTCTTGTAGAGACGTAAAGAGTGGGTAGAGAAGGGTGCCGCTGCTGACACTTTATAAACTTTAAAACAATGTAAGTACGTGTGTAAGTCATCATATTGTCAACCAGAATCGGAGATAGCTCAGACATTGATAGCCCATACGCACCTTATTCTATATTTAAGTTGGAGCTACCTGATAGTATTTGGTACAGCAATCAATTTTTGGATTGACAGATGTAAGTCACTTCACGGTTTTATATCTAGTCCTACTACGAAAGTGCATATACGTAAATAACAGTCGTCAGCCTGGATTTACTGTTCCCGCGCAGGAATGTTTACTCGTCCCAACCTCTTGTAGCCCGCGTTCGGGTTCGGCTCAGGCCCGGCTCATCTTCGGCTCAGGTCTGCCCAGCTCAGCTCCCCCGTATGTACGCGACGCGGGCGTCCAAGATGGAATAATAAGAATAAGCCGCTTAATGTTTGCACTTAAATGGAACGAATCCTCGGTGTGATTTCTTCGTCTTCTAATGGGCTTGTGTCCATTTGGCCTGGCCTGAGCTGCCTGGTTAGATGCCTGTGTACTAGATAAAAGCAAAGGGTCCAGGGCGCACTTAGCGGGCTACCTGAGCAACGGCCCAGAATCCCGACCGACCACGACCCAACATTCTACCCACTGTGCGACTAAAATGCATTCTTAGGCGTGCACCTGCTACAGTCGCTTGCACAGCCAGCTTCCCCTGCCCAGAATTTTGTGATTTGGTGCTGACCGCGGGTTCTCCGCCAACTACACAGATGAGGTTAAGCACAAGATGCTCTAATCTTGTTTCAAACACGTGAAGTTATGTCATATTGGAACTGATCAGATGAAAGTTAGCGAAGTCCAACCATGTTGCATTTTCTTGCCATGCCTTTGGCATAACTATCACCGCAAAACCCACGATTTTGAAACTGCAATAACTTGGCCATTTCTTAATGTTTTTAATGTAAAGCTAAAATCCTAGCTACTTACTTATATATAATTAATATTTAAGAATTTAAAGGAAATCAATCTGTAAATATTTAAGATATTAAATTCTAGCCCTTAAAATTAGTATTAACCCTTAGAACTAAATAACTACTTAATATGTAATTAAAAATATTAATCGCATATAAGTAAATAGCTAGGATTTTAGTTTTACATTAAAATATTAAGAAATGGCCAAGTTATTGCGGTTTCAATATCGTGGTTTTGTGGTAAAATTAAGTGATCCGCTCAAGGATCAACTAAGTTACGTTAGGAGATCTACATTACCATTTGTAATCTAGATGATCTGCAACGCTAGGATATTTTCAGATCAATCCATTCTGTTGGCCAGACACCATTGGCTACCGATTATTCCGAGCAGATCTCCATCTGCTAGATCGAAGCTGAGAATCGCACTTGGATGGCAAGGGACTTCTGTTGTCATCTTGTTTAGTATAGATCGCCAGCAATTTGCTTAGAAGCCAGTAGGATCACAAGGAGCAACATGGGGGCGCGCAAGAAGTAGAAAATCTGGATAAGGCTGTCAGTTCCGATCCTTACAAAAAGCCATTCGCGCCCATCTCCAAAGTCAGCACTGGCCTTGACTCTTTTTTTCTAGTGTCACTTTCAACCAAGAAGATATCTTCTGCTCAGAATGGTCCGCATCACTGAAATCGCTGTTTTTGCAGCCTCACTCTCTGCCGCCTCGGCCTCCTGCCTAAGCGGCACCAAACTCGCAGCCCGTGCCGCCGATGGTACTGTCGCCATCTCAACCTTCAACTACACTGGTGAGGGTGGACCTCTGGACTGGTATGGCCTGAACACTACTGCCAACAGCGCTTGCTCCAAGGGCAAGTTCCAGTCCCCTATTGATATCGTTACGGAAAGCATTGGATATGCTTCCGCTTCCTCCCTCAACTTCAGCGTCCCCGCTGTCCCAAGTGCCAAGTTTGAAAACCTGGGTACGAACGTCGAGGTTGTCATCAACGGTTCTCTCGTCACCAGCAACATGACCTATGAACTGGCCCAGTTCCACTTTCACACTCCCAGTGAGCACCGAATTAATGAGGAGTACTACCCCATGGAGGCCCACTTTGTCTACGAAACATCCGGTACGTCCAGCTTTCTTATTCAATGCCTCAGTTAGAACCGAGTTGTATAGGCTGTGCTAACCCAGGTTCAGCGGGTAATGTTGCTGTTGTTGCCTTCCTATTCCAACTATCCCAGTTCGGATACAGCACCCCGCTGTTTGACAGTGTCTTTGCCCATCTTGACGACATAACCACACCGGGCACCTTCACCGAGACTGGCCCTCTTGATTTTACGGGCCTCATCACGCACTTCAACACTCACGGTATTTATTACTACAGCGGCTCGCTGACCACCCCTCCATGCAGCGAGAACGTTGCCTGGTATATCAGCACTGAGCCCCTACCCCTGAACGTCCAGACCTACAACGCCGTTAAGAAAGTCGTCAAGTTCAACGCTCGCTACACCCAAAATACCCTCGGTCGCGATAACTTACTGGAAGTCTCTGCCGCTAAGCTGCAATAAATTATCTAGCTGGAGCATTCACTCAGTTCACGGGGCACATAAGCACGGAATACATTTTATATTCTCGACGAATCGTTTGCTTATTAATTTATGTACATATAGACTAATGCAAGAATATATCCTAAGGTAGATCACGCCTTATAGAACCTATGAAAATTTCGAGATGCATAACAAGACAGCCTGCCTACACCGGTTGGTTATCGCGGCCAGCCTTTCATCCTTCTGTGTTTTAAACCTAAGGCCCTACTAATGCTAGATGGCGACACGACATCGAATTCGTCCCATAAGAAGACTGCCATCTTCGTACTGTACCAAGTACAAGTAATACCTTGCGCTTAACCGTATTTGGACAGTAGGCCGAGAACCCCTGGTCAGCAAGAAGTCAGAGAATTTGGGCAGGGAAAGCTGGCCGTGCAAGCGACTGTACCGCCTGCGCATTCGTCTACCCAACGTTGTCACGACCTCGCTGTCGAGGTCGCCGTCGCGGGGGACTTATACAACCCCTCTTCCGAATATTGCTCCAGATCAATGCCTTGGTTTTGATTGATTGAGTTGCGATTGATTGATTTGAGAAGCTAGAGATAATCCTGTTGTCCACCTGAAAGTGCTCTCTCCATCTTCGTCCCAGGACGCATGGCAAGTTGAATGATAGAACGTGATTCTGGAATTGATACTTGATACATGTATTTAAGTCAACGAGCCTAAGGTTTTAAGCATACTGTTTCGATGGCTATGCAGACATTCCACAATCCTCCAGCCTACAAATACAACGATCTCCGTAATAGGAGTGTCATTAGGCTCGTTAACCTCGAAAAGAGACAAACCAGCAAACCTCAAGGGTATGAATTTTCCACATTCGAAATCGGGAAATGCCCAAGGTATCACGCCTTGAGCTACTGCTGGGGAGAATCCGAACGGTCAGAAATAATCATCTGCAACGAGTCTATCGTGAGAGTAATACCGCATCTTAAGTTGGGTCTGATAGAACTCGAGTCGATTTCCGATCTCCGTACATGGTTCTGGATTGATCAGATCTGCTCATAAGTCGATTGATACCGAACAAAATACCTCGGAAACTTGAGGTTTTGACCTCTATTTGCTGAGGGGTTTGTTTTGCGCTAATCGGATTAACTATCTTCCGCCTTTGCGTCGCCCTTACAAATTCTTTATTACGATCTATGTATCGTTATGGACGAAGAGGAGTAAGGCTATAGACTAGGAGTTTGGTAAGATAGGGCGCCAGGGGCGAAGGTTTGGTGAGGAATTAGAGGTAATAACATTGATTTTTAGAGGATAGCTTTTCTTCTATTTAGTATTACTTCTAGGTAATGGAGAAAGAGTAGATAATACTATAGATCGCGACCTGTATCGCGAGGCTAAGAGAAACGTTTTCCCGGCTCGGACCTCAAATCTCCATTTTCGAATATTAATTTAAAATTTTATAAGTAAATAATATTCAAAGACTATTTATTTAAACATTCTTTTATTTTCCTATAATTTGGTAATAATAGCAAAAATTAAAGATGCCGCTGATATAGTCCCACCCCAGGTACTAAATACTCCGTAGCCTTCATGCTTAACCCTTGAGATGCAATATATCATCAAACCACCAATAAGCCCCGTTAAAAGGACGGAAAGAGAATATTGAATCGCTAGAGGCATTCTAAATCCTTCCTCAAAGTATAAGCCCCAGCCATATGGTGGATCCATTTCACTCGCTACTAATCTCTCAATCAGCCGCTTCGGTGTCTTTGTATACATGAATGCAGGACTCGTAGTACGGCTACCTAAGAACTCAGAACTACTTTCATCTGGTAAGCTTGATATTTCTTGTGCTTCAACGTCAGCTCGCCCTGAAATTCCATGAGCAGCTGTTTGCAGGAAGGTCCAGACTTTGGTTCGCGCGCCGTAAATGCGTTTCTTTACCGCTATCTTCATCCTGAAAGATATGGCATCATGTGGGTGATCCCACAGATGTAGTAAGAGCCAGTTAGGCACTACTGGTCGCTCAAACCGCGTTGGGCATGGTGTCCAACGGCCCCCATTTTCCCATTCCGAAGGCGGTGCCCATGTCTCAAGGTTAATCAAAGGAGTATCAACAATAGTTCGAGGATCAAGCCATAGTTGAAACTAGAGCACATTAGCAATGATCAAAGAAAGGAAGCAAATTCAAAAGTAACCCAATGGACTATGCTTTAGGTCACACAATGAAGAAATCTTTATTGCACTCATATACCCTTCGTACAACTCAACAAGAAACTAGGCGCATAGGAACTACAATCAAATAAAATCTCACGCCTTCTTTACCCGCTAAGCTATAGGAAGTAGGGCCGGTTCAGGTCACATTATTAACAACGAAATTTTATACGTACTTGAACAAACGAAATTTTCGTAACTGCCTTCCAAGCAAAAAGGCTGAAAAGTACACCTCTAGCTTCAGAATAGCTCTTCCAAAACTGCCTGAACAGCTCGGCATCACTTAAAACACCTTTAATCTCTACGTGCTCCGCCTTCCGCGAGTGCTTATAGTCGTTGAAACAAAGAAGCATCCATTTAGGTATTGGTCTAGGGAGATCTCCAGTAGATCTAGTCCGTGGCTGTTCCCAAATTCGTATAGCAGGGTCATTACCAGTGTCAGGCTGCTCTGATGTTTCATGTTGTGGGCTACGAGCAGAAGTGCTATCCTCGCTCCTAGTCTTGAAGAATGTTAGAGCAGCGCATTCTACAAAGGAAAGAATATTATGAATATGCAGATAAACAAATGCTACAAAATTCAGTAGGAAGAACAACGAGAAAGTGCTAGAATAGGCACTCCTGTATCCTGTACCGTCAATGTCACTAGGAATAATACTTATGCCTCCACAGGTCCTATATTAGGCCTCAACTCACTCTACATCGATCGTTTATACCTCACAGCGCCCCAAGAAGAGTAATAGGACGAATGATTGATGTGCTGCTTATATCATATATGGCAAGTCAAACAAAGGATTACAGAGAACAGTCAAGGAGCATTGAATTAAAGTGAAACAGGTATGACATACCATTGTTTCATTTTCGTTATGCCCACCGCCAAATCTGTCCATCGTAGAAGGTTCTCCGCCGGAGTCGTTTCCTTCTTGACTCCGAACTATCCAGGCTTTATATCCTGAGATGTTGAGTGCGTCCAGTAGATCTCGCGCAAGCTTCGGATCATGAAAATCTTGATAGAATATTTCCCCGCAATTGCATGCGCATTTTAGTCTTTGATGCCCCCGAGCCAATGGTTCATCGAAGAGACCAAATGACTTAATGATCAATAAGCTTGCCTGCACAAGGGTAGAGTAGATATATTTCAGTGTCCATCTTGAGAAATATAATATCTTCTTTGATGCCAGCATCTGTTTTTCACTCTGTTCTTGCCGTGGAGAGGTCCATTCTGAAAGGCTCTTTCGCAGATTCTGGAACGCTCGACTGCTAGTTATGAAGTCTTCAAGAGGTTTTAGGTATTGCAGCTCCTTCACATCATTCTCGTCCCACTCTTGATCATCGTCAAGGTTGTCGTCATTACCACTCTCTGAATGTTCCAATCCAGCCCTTTGAATCTGCTGCTTCAATGAATGATTCAACTCTATCTTCTTCTCTGGAAGCCGGGCGAGCATTTCAGTCATCCGCGAATCTTCAACATCACTCCAGTGGTTACGGGCACAATATGCAGTATACGTAGCGTAGAGCCAGAGAATATACGCTGCTCCTCTTTGATCTGCCCGCAGGGCTTCCTGCTTAAGTTCCCGTGCAAATACACAAAGCATTTTCTTAAACCTGTGCTCGAATATGTCTGCTCCAAATTTTGTAAGAGCTTCTCGTCCTGATTGCTGCAGCAAACTATCATTGATCAAAAGATCAAGCATCTCCTCTCTTAGACCTGGGAGTTTGGTAATGGCCATCACCGAGGAAGTCTCTGATATTGTCTCGTACGCAGAATCCTTGAACGAGACTGCCTCATCCGAATCGAAAATATCCTTAGGCATTTCTAGCATCGGGTCATCATTCTGGAGTGATTTGGGTAGCATAGTGATAGTTTTGTTATCGAAATCAGTTTGATATTTGTTGGATTGCTGAACGTGGCTTGATTCAGTTGCCATGCCTACAAATGAACCAGGGCTAAAGATTGCCTCAATCTGCGTTATCATCGGAAATGATAGGTTATCTGAAAATAACAGATCGACCATGGACTTTGGTTGATCCAGTAGCGTCTTCCCTTCAATCGTCCGTATCGTGGGTACTGTCCCAAGGCACCAAAACGTAAATGCAGTCAGCCATGGAGCACCGCGGCCGACGGTGATCATAATTTTTCCAGTGTTTCTACGTCTGCACAGGCCCCTGAACACGCCCACCAATTCCGTAAGATGTTTTGCAGAAAAGGGGACAGCATGTTCTTCAACTTCCAGTAGATCTCTCCCGGAATGAGAGAGGTCATTCTTATGATCTATCCACCAGCGATGCCAATAAAGGAAAATGTTGACGAACCCAACCCGACTCAGCTCAGTCTCAAAGACATCTAGAAGTTGTTTTAGCCGGGAAGTCGATGGGATTAGACACCAATCTGTTACTGTTTCCTTAATGATCTCTGTTAGAGTTTCCGCCGCTCGAGAGGTCCCTAAGGTTGAGACTAACGCAGCTGCTAAGGCCAAGAAATTTACACCTGCAGCACTCTGAGAGAGGAAGATAATACATGTATTATTTCCAACGCCGAGTAATTCCTGCAAATATCGGAGTGCAGGGGACTTTATTGTTTCACGTAGCGTGCTTTGGACCCTTTCCCTAGATTCCGTTGAGATCGCAAGTGTTGTGCCGAGTCGTTCGCATGTAAGGATAGTAAGAGGATCGATGTTGTCGTGAGTCGCAGCAGAAAGAAAATCTTTTATGCTTTCAAGAGCACCAGGTATGGCGCCATCTAGATTCCACTGCCGATATATTGTTCTTTGCATAGTACTAATCCATAATCTATTAGCCTGAACGGTCTATTATAACAATATATATACCTGGGGTTTCACAACTTCTTCACAAGATGCTTCGTAGAACAGCATGGGTAAATATTGACATCCGTAAGTGCTATGAGAAACACCACAGACAATTGTAAGATTCCTTAGGCGAAATGCAGTCACTAAGTTATTAGGCTATTCAGCACGGCACAAAGATATTTGTTATGAGTGCTTACGTGGCGGATCCAACACTTGGACAACGTCAAATAGCGATGTATTTGACGATAATATTGCACGGATTGAACTGGAGCTAGATATAAGGAGGGAAGGTGACTATCGAGACATTGATGCGGGATTTTCATAGTTGAGATGCGACTCTTACACTAACCCGATTCGGCCCAAGGTTACACAGATCAGATGGTATTTCCAACCTCCGAGCATCACAGGAATGGTATAACGCAAGCCTCTAAAAGTGAGTGTATAATAGCTTTTTCACAAAGGCAGAGCATAGAAAGACTGCAAGGAGAGAATGATGAGCAAAAGAGGATGAAATGGAAGAAGAGGGTGTGCCCGCCTTTGCTAGGGGGAAGGGCCCAAAACGGCTCCCACACCCCGAGCTAGGGGCAGCCTGTCAGCGGCAGTGCAGATACGTTGAGGCATTCCTATAATTAATCCTACTATAGCCTTGGGAAGGCAATGGCACGTAGCCTGGTAACGCGAATGGAATAGAGCAGTGCGCTATGATCATGGATATCTGGGACTGGGCCTGCTGGTGATGAGGACAGAGTTGCTGAGGAAGGAATTCGCGACGCGAGAGTTTACAAATTATTTCGGGGATGCTTAGTCAAAGGGTCTTAGAGAGCCCGAGCATCTGCCTAAGGGAGGGGGGTCCGTAACTTGCACTCTTCACTTCTGGATTGTCACAGTCTCCTCCGTAGTATATAAGCGTGGTTAAGCATTCGGGAAGCGTTCTCGAATAGTGTAGTCTTGGCTCAGTTGACTAGACACTAAACTTAACCGTATCTACCTCATAATACCGATTTAATAAAAGAAAATTATTAGTATAAACATTGGGATAGATACAATATCCGATTTACGAAGTTGTCCCGGTACGCTTGTACTCTAGGTTATTCCAAGTTATAGTACTTATTGACTAGGGCTTCAAGCACATATGTCACGATGTCTCAGAAGCAGTGGCAATATACGCAATAGCATACGACTGTATAGTCGTAATGGCTTACGCATGTTGCCACATGAGCAGGCTTATAATAAGCGTTGCGCTCTGTAGTCTAAACCCCTTAGTTGTTTCTGCATCACTTAAGTTATCTACTGCTTTCTGCATATCTGTTATGCCGAAAGCCTATAGTCAATATAACTGAGTTTCACCTTGATATCCGACTACAACCTGTGCACCTATATTGCCTCTGTTCAAGAGTACTCTAGGTTTAGTATTAAATTTAAACGTACTCTTATTGCTAGTATACAACATCTGCGTACTATAAGCTAGAGTACTCCCACTTGCAGTACTATAAATGGGAGTACTCCGGCCTATACTACGAATAAGGCCCGTACACTACTATATAGTACGCTAAAATAAAATACTTCAGACGCGATTACTCTACGGTGCAGTCTCGCAGCCAAACGTGCTTCCTACTGCTTCGGTGTTCAAATTCGCCTCCCCCCCCCCCTCCAAAAATAGCCCCCCCTCTACGCAAGTTAGGTAGACATTGCATAGAAGCAGCCCGCAGGTAGTTCTTGGGAACGACAGGTGGTGGAGCGCGAATCTCTAATCTGACGGTGTATAACCGTAAAATATAAGAAAGAATAAGAGTGGGGACGGTTAAAGAATATTAGCTAGATCGTGAGCTTTCTCCCAGGCTATGAGTCCTTTTAATTCATTATAGAAGCCTATTAGCGGCAAATTATTTGATTGCGTTGGTCCTGGGACGCCTCCGGCGGAAGCAAAGGAGTAAGGATGTAAAGTTGTAGAGGAAGGAATTCGCGAGGCGAGCTCACCAGGTTCATTCGGTGCTGCTGAGTCAAGATTCATCATAGGTAAGCGGTGGAAGGGTCTTAGCGGGCCCGAGAATCTGCCGGGGGTGGGTGACTTGCTGGTTCCTTTCTAGAGGTACGATGCACTCTGCATAAACCAAGATGATATAGGCGAGAGATCCCACCAAGTGCAGCTGATGCCCCAAATCTACAGCGGCGCTATCCGCACCGTTGTGTGGCTTGGACCGAGGTCATGGGATTGCGGGGAAAGTCCCAGTGCTAAGAATGAAGATGACAATCTGTTCGCTTTTGCCAAAAACGTGTTCCTCCTCGGCCAGGCAAAGGCGGAATTATCATATAAACCAGTATTTAAGTCTCTTGACCGCCCACGAGAACGGACGGGTTGGAACGGAAAACTGCCGAGAAGCCGCGGAATCAAAATGCCCGACGATCTTCTAATTTTTGGATTGCCTGAAATATCCGATCCATGCTGGAGAAAATTGGCTTCTTTCTTCCAAGCTCACTGGTTCTCGCGAGTATGGGTCTTACAAGAGGTCTTTTTCTCACCAGATGTCCCATATATTATCCACAATGGTCATCTTCGGAACTTTCTTCACATTCTTTGGGCAGGAGCTTTTATATCTCAGAACCTTGCTATCTTTGGGAAGATGTTCCAAGGTTCAAACCACGCAAGAATAACGGAACACGCTAGGCTCTTACTTCAGCTTGCTCTCGCTAGGAGTCAATGGACCTTAGGAAGTCTCTTATGGCGGACCGCCGATTATAAAGCTTTTGACCAAAGAGACAAGTTCTTCGCCCTTCTGAGCCTAGCAGGCGAATTCCAAGACAATGAGTTCGAACGACCTCAAGCGCTAGTGCCGAACTACCTGAAGCCTTTGGGGGAAGTAGCTCGGGATTTCACGCGTTATGTCATTGAGACATCGAAGAGTCTTCTAATCCTCTCTTTGATCAACCCAGACAGTCAACAAGAAATCGAACCTATCCCAAATACAAGACCTTCTTGGGCATACATTCCATCCGATGCACCAGCTAGTCTGCGATTTGGCGAGCAGTATATTCTTAAGGGTTTGCCCTTTGAAATTCAAAGAAAAGGCCATGAAGCCTGCCTTCAGTTTCCTATCCGAACGCAGCTTTCAGCAAACCCCGATGTCTTGACAATCTCTGGACGACGATGTGGCGAAATTCTCGAGATATCTTCTAACAAAGGAACGCCCAAGCTACTTAATTGGTGTGAACAGGGTTATCGATGTCTGAGCAAGATCGGAAAGCTGTCCTTGAAGCACTTTCTGGCACAGTTTTTCGTCACGCTGTCAGCACGTTACGACTTTCAAGACCGAGATGCCAGACCATCAATTTCTGACTTTGCAAGCTGGCTCATCAATCGATCATCCGCAGGAGAGCCGGTACCAGAGTATTTTCAGGACTGCATACCAGAGTTAGAGGAAGTTGCCCGAGATGAACCCGGAAATAGTCATACCATGGACAGGTGGGTTGCGATGTATGAACCAGGTGGCGATTTCCAGTATAGGCAATTCGGCATTACAAATACGGGTATTTTAATAGTTGGCCCACGGTCTATGAAGCCGGGCGATGTCGTCTCTTTGTTTGAGGGTGGCGAGCTCGCATGCGTCTTGCGGTCATTCCAGGGGGGTTATTTATTTTGTGGCGAATGCTATATTCATGACTTAAACCAGAGTGACTCACGGAAAAGTCTTGACGAGATAGATGTGGAATGGTTCTCCTTGATTTAAATATCATAGTACTAAAGTTTTGTGGAACTTGCTTGCCACGTACTTGATCAAACGTTCGTAATATCCGAGCTCGTGAAATCCCTTGTACGAAGACCTCGATCATGATAATGCAGTTGAGTATTCCGATCTTGAAGACCACAATTTGAATTCACATTGAAGTAAATGGAGAAACAACTGTGAGAGAAAGTAGTGAAGATGTGAGAACAGGCAGATGCCTGTGTAGAGAGAGAGGCTGAGTTTGAAGAGGGGGAATGACTTCGAACTGACCCTTGATGACCTCATAGAGAGAGAGCCGTTTGATTAGACAGAGCCGGGCATCGGAACGGAGGAGGGATGACGGGAGGCCAAATACCCGGGATACCTGGAAACTAGATAATTGGCACGTTTCTTAGTTGTGAAGATCGTCAAGCCGCCCGCTCACGAAATAAGTATAGGCTTGGGATATAATGGTTGCCTCTCGTGCATGCTCGTAAGGTGCTGAGAGGGGTTCGCCGTTGATCTTGATCGGCCTCCTCCAATCGCGAACTTCCACTGAGTAATATACTTAACCTAAATTTTGCCTCTAGCAATGGAGTGAATGCTGCCTGTGGCGCGTGACGTCTAGCGTGCAGAGCGTTCCGTAGTGGCCGACGAGTGTCAATGATTACCATTAGCTGAGCCTTCTGGTTTTCCACCCGGGAATGAAAATAGCAGGGAGAGGGGAGAGGGTTGCAACAATAAACAATACCTGTTGAATATGCTACGGTATCCCTCTAATATGTAATAATTTAAACCAAGATAATTAAGTAAGATATTCTTTTGATTGCAGATTAAATTACTTCCTTCTAATCAATCTACCTTATGTCAGTACTACTATAATATATTTTCTTTAGTCCCTCTTAGAGGATTACTTAAACCGCGGCCTCTCAAAATCTATTGACAGAGGTATTACATTGTCTTGGCTAGTG
Source organism: Oidiodendron maius Zn (assembly GCA_000827325.1). Taxonomy (NCBI): domain Eukaryota; kingdom Fungi; phylum Ascomycota; class Leotiomycetes; family Myxotrichaceae; genus Oidiodendron; species Oidiodendron maius. The sequence goes on along the minus strand of KN832870.1, from coordinate 5,436,242 downwards.
GTCCGCATTACAAAGTATAGATTTTGGAACTCGTTTTGGCATGAACTGAAGGGATAGGAAGAATATGATTTCAAAGTTCGTCTGTATACCTGCTTCGCTGCTCCTCTTCCTTCCGTTGCAGATCCCTTTGAATAAGCCTTTCTCGTTGTACCACCCAATTTGCACCGCCAAGCGCAGGAACATAAGCGGGATCTATATTACTCGCCATTCTCGCCGTTCTGAAATATGAGACACTGCGCAATGCAGTCCGCATCACTTCGACTCCCCTATCAGAAGCTCCGCCGGCCAGAGCAACAACACGGAGGTCTTCCAGTTGCGCTGTTGTTGTGTAGTCGCTAATGAATTTAGATATAAGGTCCGACAAAGTCCCAGCAGCCTCTGCGTCAGAGACCGGCAGACCTTGGCTACCGGTAAAGATGTGATCAGAACCGGCTGTTTCCCAAGTGGCCTCTGCCTTCGGAGCCTCCGCCATCCATTCTAGTGAAGAAAGGCTGAGCTGTAGGAAACTACGCTCGAAGTCAATATACAGCATGAAAGACGGATCACCGTCTGGAAAATCTTTTGGCGGACGCTCCGGCCATAGAGATGGATTGAGCTGTTGATCATCCGATTCGCCAGGAGAGGTGAGGTTGTAGGCGATGGGAGCAGCACGACGCGAGGAAGGAAGCGAGAAGGACCATAATATCCGTATTCTTTAATTGGTGGTAGAGAGATTTGACGGTATTGAGGTGAGTCGGGATTACTGTTGTTGCTGATAAGCTCCCAAATCGTACCACTTTGAGACTGGCAGGATGGAGGAAGAAGCAATGAGCCGATCACGAAATCATCAAGCTTGTCGGTAACGGCTTTTACGATCTGCTCAAGTCTTGGAAGGAATGTCGTTATAAGATGAGCGTCTTGATTCTCACTCTGCAAGCTGTGTTCTAATGTCGCCCTTGCCGTCGTGTAATCCTTCCAAGCTTGGTTGGCATCGACTTTAGCAATCAGCAATGGCTCTCCCAACTCCGTAAATCGAGCTGCCGAGCTGCCATCGGTGTCAGTGGTACTTTGCAGTGCAGGAGATATTGTGAAGGGTATACACCAGGCTTGGACCAAGATAGAGAGCGACAGGAAAGTCGCCCACAGATGCCTCAACTTCGCCGGGAAACATTGGGCCGCAATTCAAGGACGAGAGTGGGCACGATTTGGCAGTCGCTAGTGCGAAGCTCATGACCGAGTGTTGATGACTTATCGCAAGTGCTAGTCCTACATTGAGGAGCTTCATTTTGTTGCGGGTCTACCTCTCGGCGTCCACTGTGAGGAACAGAGGAAACAACAACTGTGCCTAGCTGGGAGCGTTGCAACGCGTAGATGTTGTCTCACTCCCGCAGGAAGGTCAACACCGGAAAGAACGGGTATAAGTAAAAAGATTCACAAGACTCTGTTAGACGACAAGATGAGGCTTCAACCCCGCGAGCTTTGTGAAGAAGATGCCGTCTTGGTCGATGGGGTTGCCTTGCTGACACATTTACGCTTCCTTTGTCGGTCTCGGTGTCATCAGGTGCCTGTGCGCAGTCTTCCACTTGGCTTTTCGTCTACCAGTAAGTGTCCCAAACGAAGTTGTAATAAACTATCTGAGAGACGATGATATTGTTAGTGAATCTTATTTTCCCTAAAGAATCGGCAGTTGGTCATTTGAAAGAAGGTAGCACCAGCACTTGATTGTATACAAAAGCTTCCCACCAAAACTCCTCGGCACGGAATATACCAAAAACCCTTATTTCACCAGAATTCTTCCTAAACTCAGTCTTTAACGAGCCATGCAACTTATTTCCGACATCTAGCCGCAATGTGTAGCAGCCTCTATAGCAAAAGGTGCCGCCTGCGAATGAACGATTGAGTGATATTCATCAACTCGTACATCTCGTTATAGTGCAGTTCATCTTATCACCGTCGCCTCCCTCATCTCCAGCCCCACCATGCCGTCGCCTCAAATGCCTCCCCAAATTATCCCTCCTTGAGAATTTCACCCCCGAATTCTTACACTTCTTGAATGGACAAGGAAACTCTTCTTCCCCAAAAATGTCCTTGTGGAGTCCGTGTTGATGCCTGATGAGATCTCTCTGTCGGCCACATGAGTAACCACAACCTCGGACCTGACATCTGATTGGTTTGGTATGGTATTTGATGTGTTTGCTGAAGCTTGTTAGTAGAGGTATTGGTTCGAAGGAAATTAAAATGGAAGAGGTGAATGAGTCAAGGTGGGCTTAGCAAGGGGGACAACGCGACTCACTTCATGTCACTGGCTCGAGCAAATGTGTTTTTGCAGTGGGGGCAAGTGTGTGGTTTTGGTGAGCTTGAAGATGAGCTGGCCTCTGGAAAGGGAAGTAGACCTGAGGGCGTTGTGGCGGAGAACTTGAAAGGAGGGGCATGCTTGGAAACTTTGGTGGGTGGTTCTGAGGGCGATCGTTCATCAGCTTGGAAAGGTATCGGTGGAGTTGTGTAAGAGAGCTTGTCGCTGTTTGGTCTGTCTGGAAAGCTGTGGATACATCGTATTACTTTCTCCTGGCGACATTGCTGTTCTTGATCTTCATTTTCCCGATTTGACCTGAAACTGTGGTCCAGATCTTTGCCACCGTCAAGACCATCTCTAGTCTGGGAAAGGAGTAGCAGGTCGGGAGAGACTACACCTCGTAAATGTGGAATTAATATTGCTTCACCACCTGTAACACAGCTGTCGGGTTCTGTTTCTGTCTGAACATCTTCGACTTCCTTGCTTCCATCGAAAGTAATATCTAGATTGACCAAACCTGAGAGCCAGCTCTCGAAATTTTCAGGACAATGTTTAGTTAATGACCAGTCCTCAGAGCTCGGTTGTGATATATTGAGAGCCTTCTCGGGCAAGTCTTCTAATGCATCTATTGGAAGACTTAGTGTAGCATGTATTCCGTTCAGAAGTGTGTCGTTGTCCAGTGAACGGCGCAATATGCTTCTGTCTAGCTGTGCAAGCGAGCGACTGACAGAAGGGGCCTCAAGTTTTGAAGATGATTGAGAAGTCTCAATGGTAATTGACGAGTAATCGGAAGATGACGAACTTAACGGGGTAGAGAACCGTGCCTTGTTGAACTCAGTGTGAAAAGGGTTATAGGAGGCGGGCTCATATTGGAGATGCGGATATCTCTCAGCAATGCGAATAGCTAGCCACAAGATCCTCTCCTTTCGCTGCACTGTCATAGAATCAAGATTTGCTGCTTTATCATCGTTGTCAATATCTCTAGAGAACCATTCGCACGGGAAGTACTTCTCCGCCCATAGCAGCCCGCGCATAGCAAAATCTTCAGGGAATGGACGAGCTTTAGCACCTTCTAGGTGTGGAAAGGTGTCCCTCTCAATGATGACATAAGATGTGTCATAAATATCCAAGAGACCGTTGAGAAAGTCTGTGAGCAACTCCCATGGGAAGCCAACTTGAATGAGGTTCTTAATGCGATCATCACAAGACATGCAATACATGAATGCTAGGGAGACATGAACGCAAGGCAGAACGTTTAGATCTCCCAATCTGTGAAGAACAGTCTCGAGAGTTGCATTGGCCATCTTTTGAGCGGCTTGAAAGGAGTGGTTGCTCAACGGAAGATCATCGAAGTCGCTAGGATACTCAAGCGATGGCTTGATGGATGTCATGAGGGGATTATCGTTTGACCCAAACTCGAGCATTGCAACGCTGTTTGCAATTGCGATATGATAGCCTTGTTCCATGAACTTCTGAGCCACTCGACTAATGTGATTATCCAGTAATTCGATGAACTCATGGTATAGGCCCTCGAAGCCGTCTAAGATTTTATTCGTGAACAGAAGTCCGTGTGCTTTAACGAAAGCCATATCGAGAGGCGGAATTCCTTGTTGACTTTGTGCGGAGTCTGCATCAAGAACAGGTTTGAAGAGTGTAAGAATCGATTCTCGCGCAGAGGTAAAAGGTGTTGCAACACATAGGGATTTAGAGTAATAGAACAATTGCTGCAAAGCATTTGGTCTGCCCAAGATCGCAAGGTGATGATACAATCGGCCTATCGTAGGTGCTTTATCAGATGCTTTCGAGTACCAATGCCTTGTCACAAGGGTCCAGATTTCTCTATCTCGGATGTCGTCGTCTTCGATAGCCAATCGATAGCGTCCAAGGTCACCCAAATACTCTGTCCACGTATCTTCAAACGCTGGGACAGTCTCGTATAGTAATGCCATCATTGAATATGCCAAATGAATGAATGCAAGCATATGATCTAGAGAAGCCGGCAGCCTGTGTCTTAGTAACTCTAGAAAGCTGTGAATGCCATGCTGCCACATCCTAGCTGGCATTTCGTATTTGGAAGCCAACCAGCGAAGGGCTGCGCTGGCTGAAGGGTGTCGACCGGCAAGAAAAAAGTCATGGTGCTCATGGAGTAACGTGCGATGTAATGCAATGAGAGCCTGCCATTGTTCGTTATTAAGAGTCAATGGAGCTCCTAAAGCGGCGAGTGTGGCCTGCTTGTTGTCGACCTCGATGCATTTCGCCTCGGCCATCACAAGACCACCGTAAATGCCTTTTACTTCTGCAGCTAGTTCTTCTTGTAAGATAGGCCGGGTGTCTGGCTGTGTCATCACACTTTGTGGTTCATGTGAAGTTATAGCTAGTGGTTCTTGCTCTTGCCTCTTTGGCATTGTCTTCTCTTGTCAGGGTTGAGAGTAGTACGGAAGAAGGCACCAGCGGCCAACACAGCCAAGCCAATCCCTGGTGCAAGAGTCGCTTTTAACCAATTGACTTTAGCTTCTGATAAACTTCAGTTCCTTGACGGAGAGCCTTAACCGCAATGGAGAAGTTAATGGTTGTGTGAAGGATATTCGGGCACTCGGATCCGAACAGGTGATGTTTATCCGTAACGAGCGAGTGGCGGCGCACCATACATATTGTGTGGTTATATGCACCTTAGAACCTTAGTCAACGCAATAACAACGATTCCACACACATACTGATGAATCCTTCGATCTTGTAACCTTTGACAAGTTGCTTAGTTGCAAGTCAACCTTGCTATTCTACTTACAAAGGCACGACCATAAACTCCTGGAAAACCAAGTGTCCACCGGCGGATTCCCCATTAAGAACATTCATGAAACAGACCAGGAATACATAGAGCCCGCTCCTCAGTGCTGTCGAGGTTAGAGATATGAGCATAAAACCGAATTACTTCTCGGCAGTAGCAGCTTTAGCAACTGCAAGAGCGACGCCGAGGAGGAGCATTAGCTACTAATTTGTCCTCATTATAGTACTTTCAAGGTTGGATTGAAGCAGCTCCTTTATATAATGAACTAGATGCATCTATGCCTTGTAACTAAAATGATTCATTTAAATTTGAATATATATTCTCTAATTATATCCACTGGTCTTTTAGCCATCTCTACGGACTTTGTAGATCATCCCGCTGATAGATCCGAGAGACAATACGATATGGCATTTTCCACTATGGGTAGACAGACCTATAGAGCGATCGAGTTAAAGCAGTCTTCGGATGCTAAGGCACGGCAGGGCTATTTGGAAATTGGTTACATATCGCTCCTTTCACTTTGCTAAGACGGAGATAGCGTCGCAGATCGCGGACCGATGTTTGTTCAGCTATTGCTAAGCCACAGATCACGGGATTTCGCGTCACAAAATGGGATTTCACGTCGAAAATATGACGTGAAATCCCATTTTGTGACGCGAAATCCCGTGATCTGTTCGCTGTTCGCTCTGTGGACTCGCAGTCATGCAGCGACGAACAACTCATTGCCGAGGCTCTGAACAAACTATCGCCATCGCAAATCAAGAAGTCGAAGGTAGTCTCTCACGTTCTAATATCTTCGCCTACTAACTTCGAATTAGGTCCTCAGAGCCCGCTTCGAAGACTTCTTTATCGGGGACTCCACAGGATTGTTTAGGCCTTTTCTCAGAGACTCACAGGACTTCTATCTCTTCTGGATATGGCCTCATCTTCGATTCGTCGAGCCCTGCGGTGTCGTAACGTATGCGAAAAGGAGATGGTACAAAATGTGCGACTCCTATCGAAAGTCGCATAGACACTCGCCCGCAAGAACCTCCGGCGTCAGACTCATCACAACGTTAAAGTCACGCAGTAAAACGTGCAACTCCTATCGACTGTCACATAGACACTGGACCGCCAGATCCTCCTGCGTCAGAGTGATAGAGCATCGTCCTTCAAATGCTGGATCCTGCGTTTCTTATTGTCGGTCTTCCTTAAATGAGTAGTCCAACGATCTGTGACATTATTTTGCGATCAGGTATTGTTTCCCAAAGGAGAATCATCTTTCGATTGCGTAGTCTGGCTTCCGGCGTGTCCTCTAGACGGACCGAGATGATTTGAGTGTGATAGCTCAGCTACTGTTGTATTGCTAGTGTTTGCGACTTAACACGTAACCTCAGTGGCAACGTTGTTGGGGGGAGATTCTTCGGCTTGAATCGGAGAGTTGTTGAGTGAAGCTTCAACGTCGATGATAGATGAGTTTGAAGGTCCTGCTGGTGGCACAACACGTTGTTGGTAGCTGGTAACTGAGTGTGGAAGGGCTGTACTCGTCGGACTGCCGGGACCCGACGAGTCTTGAGTCGAAAGGGTGACTTGATCAACCTGGCGAGCCTCTCTGGGACGAGGTCAATAATTGCTTCCAGACCAAGTCAGATGAAACGTTTACTTACAGTGTAACAATCACAACCGCATTTCCTGTGAGGCTGGCGACTGGCGAAAGGCCGTCGGATGATGTGAAATTCCCATACTGAAAGCTTCTGCAAATTAAAAGCAGAAATAAGACAAGTAGTAGCACTCTCGGAGTCTCCATGGTGCCAAGTGTTGGAGCTCGACCTCCGATGCTCAATCATATGTAGGACCGCTAGGTTATGTCTCAAAGCGTCGTGACAAAAAATCGTTATGGGAGCCGAACTTTGGAGCTGCCATCAAATTTGAAGAGTTGACTGAAGCGGAGGCACCCTATATTCTCACGATAGTGATACAGCGAGGCGTTGTTTTGGCGTGGGTTGAGGCACCCCAACGCAGCCTCACGAACGTGATGCAGCGGGCAAATAGATACAAAAGAAGGCATCAGCAAATATACTGATGGGAGGCACCCTACAGGGTCTGCGAAAAGTGACGCATGCAATAACCCTGGCAGGCTTGTGGGTGGCTTGGACGAGACTGGAGGCACCCTACCCGACCTTGTGTGGACCAGGAGCCGACTCCAGCATTCCTCAAGCCAAAGACTAGCAGAGGTACCTGTCCTTCCTAATTGGGTTGCCTCACAAACCTCTTTGCCCAATTATCTTCTCTTCTACTGCACCATCTTTCTTTTTACCAACTTTAACCTCTCTACCAGAGCTTTGAATATTTATGAGCTTTTTCTCGCTTACTAAGAAGTACAGCATGTGGAATTAGCGTTAATGATATCACTCAGGGTAAAGCAGCTGCTGCTAAGGTACAGAGACGGAAATGGAAAATACTATGAAAACCTCCCAGCGTGGTACGGCCTGTTGTAGAATATATTATACTGGATTACTGGATGCATTCTCTAATATATCATGAATTTGCCGACAATACCGCAGCTTTGTACCCTCCAAGCCAGAATTTCCTCAGCTAGTATATACTATACAAGACAAATATCTTCTTCCGGCAGCCCAAGTTGCCGCGCTACATCAATTCCCTTCCCATCCTCGAATCCATCGATGAAGCAATCTCCACATATAAGTTTATACATCCTAGCTCCAATTTCTTGCAAGAGAAAAAGTCCTCTGCCTCCCCGCAATGCGCATACCTTAATATTGTCTTCCACTTTGACGGAGGGCTGTGCAAATGCTAAGCACCCACGCGCCGTTAACATGTCATGTCGAAAGGCACTCCTCATATCCTCTCGTTGCCCTTGCGATATGCTATTCTCTCGCCATAATTGAATAATTGAACTATCCTTAGCAGATGTTCGTTCATAGAGGCTATCAAGAGTTTCGATTGTGGGCTTCTCTACGCCAAATAGTAGCAGATTAGACTCGGGGTCGTCTGGGATCATCGCAAGCCACCTCTTCAGCATTGCCTCGGATCCCTTTTTAATTCCGACCACTCTTTCTTTGATTGTATCAATAATATAGCCTCTTACCATCAATTTCATGTCATCTCGCCTGCATACTGGTCGCTGTCTTGAGAAGCTGGACTTGACGCTCTCGGAATTTGATAACAAACTCCTCGATCCGATAAGAGTTGATCCAGCTAAATTTTGTGCCGTCCAATCTGTCATCCACGACGGCAAATTATGACTTCGATCATCTTGGTGCCGTCTTTGTATATGTCGTTGTTGTGCTAGCACATCTAAAGAATTCTCTTGTCGTATGCACCAGAGGGTGAACTGTGTATAAACTTCCATCGAGTCGAGGCTATAGTCGACTCGAAATGGGGCCAAGTGACCAGGGCTACCGTTTAAACCAAATAACCCGGCCAAGCCATAGATCTTGTCACTCGGAACCGTCGCAAGAAAGTCTCTGCACATCAATGCGAGGCCTGACGGCCAGACTTGGATGGTATCAGGGTTCTGCTGCCATTCTCTCAGGCTAACAATCAAATTGACCATGCCCAGTCCCATAAGGGTCTCTTTGTCGAGAGGCGTCATTCGGGCATCTCGCCTGCGACATTCTTGATAGCATTGATCGAGAGACAGCTTTACATCTCTCCATAAACTTCCGTGACCGACAAATCTCAAAAGAGCAGAAGCAAATGCATCCCATGGCAGAGTCTCGTCGCCCAACTGAACCAATAGATATTTGCATAATGTCGCTTCTTGGACCACCCAGATCCTCTGAAACCATGGTAACTTCGCCAGATTGGTCAGACGCTCCTTGAATTTGACATGTGGGTGGCTTTCAGAGAATGCAGACATAAGGGCAGATTTGGACCCTTTGGTAGCTGCTAATTCCTCTTTATTCACGGCATTAAGCCATCTGCTCGCCGTCACCATATCGCGGGCGAGATCTTCGTGACCGTCAATTCTCAGCCATATAATTCCTGTCGCAGCATTCTGGTAGATCTTGGCCATCAGCGCCACTTGTTGTGACTTCTCGTCCTCATTTTGCTGATCGATACAAATCGCATCGATCCATAGGAATCTCTTACGATCAGCCTGTCTCAGGGACTTGAGCATCTGCAGGACAATCCTCGGCACATTTACTGGCTTTCCTTCGATAAGCAGAGTCTCAGTCGGTTTCTGTCCTTCCCATGCATATGAAACTGCTTCCCAGGGAACTGCATTATTTTTCCGAGATCCACCGCGACGGTCCACGGAGCAAATTATGTACGATGCGCAAAGCGGAGACTCGAAATCTCCCTTTTCAAGACATAGAACCCTGATCTCTCGAGCCGGATCAAATGACGACAGCTCCTTCGAGACATGAGCCATATTTTAACATACTATTTGTAAGGGGAATACGCCTTTGTACCAACGGTCTGTTGGTAGCGATCGCAGACGAACCTGAGCTGGGGCTTCGAAATAAGTTGAGTCTGGCTAAACCCGACCATCCACCTTTCCACTTCCAGGCCAATTTAGCGAGTGCAAGTTGATTACGGTCACCATCCCTTAAGTCACTTTATAACTATCTTCTTGTAGATGTTCCTTATTTGCACACCACAAAAGCTGAAAGTTATAGAATAACCCCTTGTAGAGATGGTTATAGTCGCTTGCAAAACTAGCTTCACCTTTTACTGCAGCACAAAAGTTCTACCTGCGCCACATTTTCTAATCATATCAAGTGCGCAGTGTGGCTTGAGAGATTGTACCAACTTTCATTTAAGGAACGCATGATTACTGTAAGCCACATTAGGGTCTCCTGTGTCTAGAGAAATCGGTCTCCTACTCGTCAAATACTTAAGGAATAACTTAAAGCTACACTATGCACTTAGATTACGCAATATGACAAACAAAACTCGTTGCAGTAAAGGATATACTGTACACCAGTACATTTTAAATTTTGTATACACTTTATATACTTTTCCACCCCCGTGGCCCGGTTATGATTTTACTCCAGAATCTGACAGCCTACAGCAAACGCCTCGCATAGCAAATCGCATTGCAGTAATTAACGCCGCGGTGTTTGATAACAACTGGTGGCCGTGTCGCATCCAATCGCTAAGCGACTACCTTTAAATATCTTCGAATTAGGTAGGAAGGGCAAGCACAACAGCCGCAGCATTTTTGCTTTTGATTAGAAGGGACATTTTTGTCATTTAACATGCGAATCGGAACTTCGTAGCCCAAGCTTACATGTATATGAAGGCAAGGATACGGGGATAGGAACTAAAAAAGTGACATTGGTAGAAGCCGCTCTTAAAACCCAGTTTGCTTTTCTCCTTTCCACTGCGTCCTGTATTAGGTATAAAATCCTAACACACACGTACGAAAGAAATTTATAGCCTGCAGAGATGCGATCCGGTGTGGGGGGTTTACAATTGCATGCTTATTTGACGCTGGTGGCTGTCGATGCCCAGAGGTACTGGCCAGTTCTTCCCGTGTTGCCGTCTTGGCCTTAATCGATTTAGTAGCCATGCCCGCCACAACTTTCCCAAAGAGTTAGCCTTTAAGTAAATGTTACTATTATCAGTATAGGCCAGACCAGCGTCAGCAGATGCATATAATAAGCACACCTGGCGGCAAAGAGCTCAAGATAGGGGTGGCTGTTCTGCTAGGTATTTAAAGAATTGATCTCTCGTCTGGCCTTTTCAGTATTTCAACTGGCCAAACTCCTTTACGAGATCAAGAACAAAGTAACTATCAATAAAAGTTCACCTTTGAGCAATATCCATCAGAAAACATCTTTTTATTCCTCTTGACAGAATAGTAATGTTGTTAGCGTCTGTCATTATCCTATTCCTGCAAGCCGGCAGTGTCCTCGGATGGACATACACCGAGTATCTCTCTACAGCATTAACAAGCTACATTTTTGATACCCAGGTGTACTCGACCACATGGACTGTTATTCCCACAGGGTCAGTCTTACCGACATCAAGTAACATCCACACAACTCAGGCCATGGTCAACGCCGGGAACGGGTTCAATATATTATTGGACGATCCACTAGCAACCATTGCGATCACGGTAACAGATCTGTTCCTGGGGCCCAACGCGTCCGTCTGCACGGTTAGATACGATATATTGGACAATGGTTGCGAGCCAACTTCCACCACTACCGACGGCATCTCATCATCACAGAGCCGCCTGGCTGCACCAAGACGAGCTTCATGTACACGACGTCCACCGCCGTGAACCTTGACGACGTCATGATATTCACGGATGGCGACTTCATCAGCTCTTCCGTCCTGATGAAGCAGGCTACAGCGACAGGATCTGGCGGCGAGGCTCTCTTCGTCACGACCAATGTACTCGTACCCACGAGCTCCGACTATCCCGGTATACCACCGACCACCACCACCGCTTGCGACGTCTATCTCAAGAGCGACGCGGTCGTGGGTATTCAACGCTTGGCGGAGGCAACATATCTAGACCAGTGTATCGACCCACGGAGATACCTATGTGGCGACGGGACTGGGACGGCTGCACTTTCTGGCCAGTGCGGGACGGGCTGGGTCGAGCCGTTTCCGCCAACAGGTGCAGCCCGCACAAATGAGGTTCCTGGGAGAGGCAGGCTGCTTGGCGGAAAGGTCTTGACAGTGGTTATGTGGTCCGTTTTGTCTGCTTCGGCCCTTGGTTCTGTGTTCTGACGTCCTGCTCTTCTCTGAAACCCCCGGAACCCACGTCGATGTGGCAGTCCCTCTTAGGACAGGATGCGGAAATATTTGTCATCCGAACAATCCGTGGGCCTCTGCTCCTTTATCTTCTGCTGTAATTAGCGTCTCTTACCCGTCACATGAGATGCGACAAGGAAACGGCTATAAAGGAGAAGGGGTTTTCAAAAATTAGTGAATCACCTCCTGTATTCTGCCACGACGCTACCGCCTAATCAGACAATTTCTAGTGCTGTTTATTTAAGTTATGACTCTGAAGGCTCTCTTTTGCTAAGTCTAGCCTTCAGGCTTCTCTCCAGGATTGCAGATATCTACGTCTGATATACTTCTTGGTTAGTATCCTAAACTACAGGTATTGTGTAGCTTAGACGCGTATTGATTAGAAGTAAATCTAAGTAAACTTTGTTTTTAACGTCCTTTCATATAGTGACATAAACCCTGCTAGCTGAGATATTACTAGTAGAGGCTGCAAATTGTTGGGCCATTGTTAAAACAGAGTACTACTGAAGCCAATTTCGTATCATACTGTATCGATGAAAATTGAGCGAAAACACATTCATAATTCAACCCTGGGATTTGCATTCCTCACAGCCTCCGAATCTCCCACAGGATTAAATCCCCAAAATAGATCTTTGTGGCAGTAAAAGAGATTTGTATCGTTAGATATACGCGAAGAAACCTTGGTCAATGTCGCGCAGTAAGTTAAACTTTTGTGTCTCCCGTAAAGGTGAAGCCAGTTTTGCAAGCGACTGTAGCGACTATCGTATTGGCTGTCTGATTTACTGGCATTCTAAGCATGCTTTATAGTGAGTAACAAAATTAAGAGATAGAGAAATTGGGTGACAATCAAATCTGGCATAAATTAAACCAAGCGGATATACTTAGACTCTGTAACACCATATAGCCTAGCAAGCTGAATGATGCTTCCTCAAAGACCAAGTGCACAGTGCGTCGAGAATTTAGAGCGCAGCGACCCACTTCACGTGAACGTTATTGCAGAGAAGAAAAATGACAGCCAAATCATTGAGACCAAAATGATTGAAGTTAAATTAATAGAGATAGTTCTATCTTTTTCTTTCATACAACCTAGTCACTGGGTTATATATCTTGTGGCCATGAAGCAAGTCATCGAGCCAACTCTCCAAATTTAAAGTGTCAGGGTGTGTCTCGCCACTCAGCCTTCTTCGGCCTGCAATAGCACGCTCGTACGTTTCTTTGGCCTCACCATCTTTTCCTTGGCCATCCAGCATGCAAGCTAGACACCGAAGGGACGTCATTGTATCTGCGTGCTCCGGTTCGCATTCTATTCTCTTCGCAACCTCCAATCGGCGAATGTGCTCCGCCTCTTCATATCTCCCTTGGTGCCACAGGTAGTCGGACAGGCTGCCTGCGTTTATTATCCAACGGTGATGGTTAGACCCAAGCACCTTTTCTGTGTCGTCCAACACTCTTCTCTGCATTGCTTCAGCCTCGTCGTACTTTTGTTGTTTATCTAGTACCCAAGCAAGGTCTTGGAGAGCATCTAGAGTATCTAGATGATCAGGGCCAAGCACCTTTTCTCTCACTTTCAATAGTCGTCGCCTTAATTGTTCCGCCTCGTCATACTTCTGTTGTTGATCTAGTACCCAAGCAAGGTCTTGGAGAGTATCTAGAGTATCTAGATGATCAGGGCCAAGCGCCTTTTCTCTCACTTTCAATAGTCGTCGCCTTAACTGTTCCGCCTCATCGTACTTCTGTCGTTTATCTAGTACCCAAGTAAGATCTTGGAGAGCATCTAGAGTATCTAGATAATCAGGGCCAAGTACCTTTTCTCTCCCTTTCAGTACTCGTCGCCTTAACTGCTCGGCCTCTTCATAATTCCCTTGATCTTCTAGTATCCATGCGAGCCTTTGAACACCCTTCAGGGTATCTAGATGGTCGGGGCCAAGTACCTTTTCTCTCCCTTTCAGTACTCGTCGCCATAACTGCTCGGCCTCTCCATAATTCCCTTGATTTTCTAGTATCCATGCGAGCCTTTGAACACCCTTCAGGGTATCTAGATGGTCAGGGCCAAGTACCTTTTCTCTCCCTTTCAGTACTCGTCGCCTTAACTGTTCAGCCTCTCCATAATTCCCTTGATTTTCTAGTATCCAGGCGAGGTTTTGGAAAGTATCTAGAGTGTCTAGATGATTAGAGCCAAGCACCTGTTCTCTCCCTTCTAATACCCTCCGGGTTAGCTGTTCAGCTTCTTCGTGCTTCTGCTGGTCATTCAGTATCCAGGCGAGATTTTCGAAAGCATCTAGAGTGTCTAGATGATTAGAGCCAAGCTCCTTTTCTCTACCTTCTAATCCTTGTCGGCTTAATTGTTCAGCCTCTTTATACTTTTTCTGATTTTTCAGTGTCCATGAGAGGTGTTCGAGAGCATTTATAGTGTCTAGATGATCGGGGCCAAGCACCTTTTCTCTCCCTTCTAATACCCTCCGGATTAGCTGTTCAGCTTCTTCGTACTTCTGTTGTTCATTCAGTATCCAGGCGAGGTTTTGGGCAGCATCTAGAGTATGTAGATGATTAGGACCAAGCTCCTTTTCTCTCCTTTCCAATGCTTGCCAACTTAAGTATTCGGCCTCTTTGTGTTTCCCCTGATTTGCTATTATCTCGACGAGGCGTTGGACACTATATAAAGTATGTGGATGAGTATAGCCGAGCACCTTTTCTCTTCCTTTCAATGCTCGTATAGTTAGCCGTTCAGCCTCCTCGTGTTTGCCCTGTTTCTCTAGTACACGTGCAAGGTCGTCGGCACTACCTAGAGTTCTTGGGTGGTCTGGGCCTAGCTCCTCTTCTGTCGCCTCTAGCTCTCGTCTCAACAGCTGCGTAGCTTCTTCAAACCTTCCTTGCAAATACATCCCACATCCAAGCCTTCCGATACTCGACAGAATCTCTGGGTGGTTGGTACGCCACATCTTTGTCCCTTCTTTTAATACCTGCCTAATCAACTTTTCAGCCTGTTTGTACTTGCACTTGTGAACGAGCATGTCAGAAAAGCTTTGAAGAGCACTTAAAGTCGCTGGATGTTTTGGTCCGAGCACTTTACGCCTGCCATGGAGTACTCTTTTGTGCACAGCGTAGGATTCATTAGCATCGTTCTTGTACCAAAGCACGGGTATCAAGGCCCTTGCGCTTGATAAAGTGTCCGGATGATTGGGACCCAACGTTTCCTCTTGTCTGCTGAGTAATTGTCTAATCATCTCCTCTGCTACATCGTATCTCCCTCTTATAGTCAGTACCACAGCAAGAATTTTTGCGCTTTTAAATGTATGTGGATGATCTGGGCCTATTGTCTTTTCTTGTCCGAGCAATGCTTGCCTAATCATATCTTCTGCCTCCGGATAGTTGCCTAGGTAGAATTGCAGGTCTGCAAGATCGCTAAGGCTCTCTAGAGTGTCTGGATGACCCGGCCCTAGGTGATTTTGTCTTATCTCCACCAGTTGAGCCCGGAAACTTTCAGCTTTTCTCCATTGACCTTGAGCCTCATGGGTCTGTGCTATATTTGCCATAGCAGCTAATATTTCTGAGGACTGATCACCAAATGATTTATATAAACGGCTCACTGTCTTTTGGAGGATCGGTTCGGCTAGAGAAAGATTCCCTAGATATAGCCATGCCTTGATCATCCACAGAACATTTTTCAGCGTTTTAACATCATCGTTATGGTATTTGTGCTGGCCGATGCTCGCAGCCCATTCAAAAGCATCTGCAGCTAGCTTATAACGTCCCTGATCGAAATATATTTGACCTAACGTGTTCAACTTGTCGACGAGTCCAGGATTGCCATTTCCACTTTGGACCACAAGATTTGATATCTCTTCTTGGAGAAAATATTGCTCTAACCGCTTGTATTGATGTAAAGCCGGCCGTGAGTAGCTTAAGGTGTCTGCCAGCTTCGTTTTACGCCTATCATTGCGGCCCATTGATCCTGGACTGGTTAACGTTTGGGAGCAGACTCGACCTAGTAGTTCTGTTGGCGAAACGAGCGACTGATTTGACGAAGACATTAGAGGTATGAGCAAGTCTGAGATGTCCACTGAAGGCGGGGATGGCGAAACCCTATGCTGTTCAAAAGCAGTATCCTCTGCGGTTCGTATTTTGAAAGGAATATTGACTGTCTCGAGACCCGACAGGAGATCGTAGCCCTCAAACAAGGTAGATGCTGCTATATCCAACGCCGATACCGACGGCGATGGCAATACTGGAGAACATTTTGGGCTGCCAAAGAATATCGTCATATCAAACGAGCCTCCAGGATGTGAAGCCGAAGAATTGGATTCGGAGCTTATCCAGCAGCTAATCCCAGTGGGCGAAACTGGCGATCATATCAGTATCTCTGCAGCTGCTAGTATATTTCTGTTAACGCTTACCTGGCATAGGACCGAAAGTTTGGACACCATCCGTTGTATATTCGTTCAAGTTAAAGTCGTAACTGGGTGTGCGGGATTCAACTAGTTTCGTATCCGAGGTTGACTGGTCAACTAACTTCATACCACGCCTCTTGGCATATTTACTGAGGCATAACTTATTTAATTGGACTTTATATTGTCGAGGTCTTGTGCTGATCAGTCTGAGCCGAGATCAATGGGTAGGAGGAGACTTACGTGGCTTCAAAGCCATATTTTTCTTTTATTTTTTGCATCACCATCTCAAGTTTTTCACTAGGATAAAGCTCGGTGAGCATGCCCCTAACTCTTTTCCAGTCTTTGTCCTTCTTAGTTGGAGCTTTTCTGTTTCGCTTCTGTTTCGGTCTTGCTGCACGATAAACTTCCGTAGAGCCGGCGGGCGGCTCGATGCCGGCCAAGTCGTTCCCAGCCTCGTGCAAATGTTCAATGCCATTTGCTTTGGAAGAGAGAGATCCGTTGGTTTCGGCGGGCGACTCGATCATAGCAAGGTCCAAGGAGCCACATTCAAAGGGACTAGGGGCAAATGAATTAGGGCCTGGTTCAAGATCAACATCCATCAAGTCTGGCACGCTTGTGGCCGGGCATATTGGCTGCGCCACATCCATCTTTGATAGCCTTGTTTGAAGGGTGTTGGCATGCGGTGCTTTCCTCTCACAAATCTCTCATAGATATGCGGGCCGGTGCGTAGTTTGACGAAGCACAAAACTGGGGCATGCTGTTGGCGGATGTGAAGGTTTATATGATCTGATCTGGGTTGGGAGGAGAGCCGTTCTGTCCGGTGGAATATGGTTCTCACTGACCGGGCGGCACCTGACCTTGCCCACCCCGGAAATGGCGCAGCCCGACGAAAGGACTATTCTGACGAAAGGACTATTCTGACAGAAAGTTCTATCCTCGGCTGTACCGTGCAGACCAATCATGCTTCGCGCTCGCCTGGACTATTTATTCGCCCACAAAAGTACTATTTGGGGCCGGCAATGCGACGTGGCCATGGTGATGGTCCCGAGGCCATGTCCTACTTGGATTTACTCATCTCAAAAGTTGCGCAAGAGAGCGTTTAGCATGATTTTAGCGGCCCTTTTCGTTGCAACAGCTGCTATTCGTACTGTACACCACTTCTTAACTGTGGTATTTTTATCTCGAACATGAGACATTCACAATCCATACTATTGGCGGTGAGAGGGAGGCCGAACCAATGTGCTTTGTCACTGCGTTACCAAAATCGGTCCGCTCGTCAGATAGCTGCAAAGGAGAACTGACCCGCAGATTCGTACCCGCAAGAAGGCCCCTCAACCATGCCGTGCAGCTCTCCACCAATCTGGACCCGCGCATGACGCTTACGTGGGCAGGCCATGGAATTCAATCTCAGCAGCCACCGAACTCGAATCTCTACCTCGGCGAACCGGTTCGTAAGTATGAAGAAGTTTTCATCTAATGAGCAGGTGCTTCTATTTACTGAGGATAAGCACTAGTGCAGTGGCAAGTTTCATCTTGCACGCCTCTAGGACATGTTAAATTCTAACACAAAGCAGTGGTGGGTTACATCACGTGGTCACCCCATGCCCTGTCCGCGGCGTACAAAAGTACTGTTCATGTAAAAAGTACTACGAGCTCAGAAAGTACTTTTGTGCAAAACAAATATCCTACAATGCTGTCTAAGACACACATGCAGTTCTGGAATGGACAAAAGTACTATTCCATAAAGGACATGTATTATTATGTATGGGACAAAAGTACTATCATGAAGCGTACACAGTATCTGAGGCGATTTTATTTAGAAGACGTAGCCCCGAGAAGGACGTATAAATAGATGAGTGTTTTCCTTCGTTCAAAAACTCTACATCATATCTCGTGAGCCTTTGATAGCTTCTGTAGCCATCCAGTTTAACTTCGATTACCAATTGAGAAACCCCTCACAGATCTTGCAAAACATATCTATCCTTTAATCCAATACGCACGATGGCTTCCGAGAGCTCTTCTACTCGTGCCATCAATGGCTCTGTCAAGAGGTATGTAGTGTTCTCCTACATCCCTCTCTATATGTATCCCATCCACGGGTATCTGAACTGAACGCTGAATACCAACTCTTTCATAGTTCCATCAAATCCAAGGGCCTCCCTCCAAATACAAAGTCCAAGAAAGGTTCCTCTACAACTAAAAGCAGTCAGTCTCACTCTCCACTATCTTCATTATCCTCTGCTTCATTTGGATCATCATTTAACATCTTCAACAACAGCTCTGGAGCATAGCACCTACGCAATCGAGCGGTTTTTGACAGGCCGGACGGGCTCAAACCTCGAATACAAGCATTTCAACGTATCAGAGAGCATTCAATCCCATACTAGCCGTATGAGCGAGCAACTCAACCGATTCGACGCCGTGTTCTACAGGAAATGAAGGAACTAGGCTCATCGCAGCTGTAGACACCGACACTTTCAGCCGCATGCGAAGGTTTGGTACGAAGCAACACGGTGGGAGATTAATGGTTGATTCTGGTTTGTTAGTTACGTAGGACCTAGGGGAGTTATATTTGTTTATAGACTGAGAAGTCCTGTACCAAAGATCTTGGATTTTTCTCCTAAATGCGCGATAAGATGTGTTTTTAAGAGCTAGAACTTAGCTTAAAAAAATCAGAATTGTAGTAGGATCAGACTATCTTGTTTTGTAATATTATTGAGGCTCAAAGCAAGGCTTTTAACAGCCTGGAGAACAGCGTATTCAGTACGGGATTGTTTTTATGACACTTTCCATTTCCGTCTTTGGACTTGAGCTGCTGCTGCTTTAGCCTGAGCTATGGGTGATCATTCCTGAGCATAGCCTGAGTATACGCTAAGTAAGCGTAAGCATGCATTAAAGAGCCATTTTAGTATCAGCAGGGACTCTTTTTGGCTCCCTTGAGAACCGGTTATACTTTCCTCATCTCGGCGTAGGCCTATTTTGGCTCTGACCGGGATTACTCTGGAACCATTTTTGGATCCTATCTACTTACGTACAGGTGTACGTGATATGGTTAACTTAAGCCGCTCAGCTACATCATTCTATAACGTCTCCTTAATTTCTGCGGGGGTGATTTTTGAATTTCGATAGCACTACTCAATTTACTTTCTCTTTGCTTTCAGATCTCTTGATACTATACTTTATACTCATGTTCTTTTCTCTTTCTCCTTGCTCTTGTCCTGTATATAGCGCATATTTGACTCTATATTTAGAAGGGGTTGCCCTAGTCCCTATCTTAGTAGATAATTGTTCACTGGCTGATTATTATAAAATTCATATAGCTACGAGATATCATGAAGGACTTCACTAAGGCAAGTGAGGGCTTATATAAGAGATAATTATATCAGCTAGATTGATAAGGAGAGATCACTAGTAGTAGGACCTACTAATAGTGATATTATATAGCCGTCCGACCACCTTGTCCTGCGCTCTCCCGCCTCGTTCTCCTTGTTTTCGAGTGAGTCAAAGACAGCCTTATATGTTTCTGGCACTTTCCCCGGCAAACTGAATTGCCGGACTTGCTCGTGGCTATCATTGACGAAGTCATCAATAGCTTAGCCGAGGAGAGCGAGACAGCCCTGCTCGCAATTGTCCGTCTGCTTTGGGGAAGGGGTTCCTCTAAAGTCGACTGGAGAAAGTGTTCTCTCGGGAGTCATAGGCTCAAGACTAGGTATAACATTGGGCGGGCGAACTGGCTACAAGGGTGGTTCCGGATATACTTGCCGATGTGCACAAGGCCACCATACACGCGCTGAGATTGTCACCATCTCCCGTCACTGTCGTTGAAGGAGCACAAAACGCTTCGGCGGTCCGTCCACTTCTCTCCTTAACTTCTTCAATATGGATCGGCTGTGGATTTTTGCCGTTGGTACGCTGGAAGGTGGACTGCTTCATATCGCCGTTATCTGAACATGGCTTTGTATCACTGACGGTCATTTCGTCGCATCCTTCGAGTGCGATATCGTCATCTTCATTCTAGGTGGGATTGGCTGGCTCGATAGCGGGATAGGAATCGACAGTAGAACTGTTCTCGCTGGCAGATTTCAGCCCAACATCTTGAACTCTTGAAACCGCCATCAAGCTCTTCTCGGTTCTGTCTTTGTATAACACTCTCCTTGTTCACTGGACTCGGGTCTGCCTTGTACAAGTTGTCACAGCTGTGACAGAGACTGCGAGCGAAGGATCTTATTTGATGTTTTTCCGGGACAGACCTCTGGTCAAAAGCCGGCCTCAGCCTTTGGTTAAGTTGCTCGCCTCCATCTGTAATCCGGAGGATAGTGTCGAGAATAAGGGGTAGCATGTGCGGGATAGGTCTTCGTGAGGCCAAATTTTCACGGAACCTCCTCATAAACTTCCTAACACGCCAACTAAACCGAAAGTAAAGCCCTCCTAACAGCGATGGCCCCTATTCCTGTCGTGATGAAGGCTCGATTCCTGGAAAATACGCTCAACACAATCTCCGGCAAACCATTGCCTTGGGAGACCTAAACCACTGATCCACCTTACCATCCCATGACCCGGCATGGGTGGTGCGATACGTCATCCCGGCAGTTTAATGATAATCGGTTCCATGTTGATGGTGTTGATGATGGTGGTATGGGGGGTGGTGAGGGTGTTGAGGGTGTTGACTGCAACTCGCTGACTTTATATTACATGGGGAGTAGACCACGACCAAGATTACAGCGGGAATTTCGGCGAACCCGTAGATCTGGAGTTGGCTCTCGTCCGGCATAGTGATCCGCATAACGAAGGAATCCGGATAATCGAATGATCCAATCGTTAGCCGTATCATCTCTTAGTTTATACCTATACGAAGTTATAAATACGAAATAGTAAAGCAGCAAAAGAGCGCAATATCTGCCGCCTTCTCCGACATGAGTTATAGGATGTCACACGTTGAACGGTTATCTGTGACAATAGGTACAGTACATGTGCCTACCAGTCCTAGAAGGTATCAAGTCTTAATCCAAGAGACCAGGGAAGGGAAGAATGATTCCTAAGCATCTTTGCTGCGTTGCCAAGCACTCACATCTTCGACTCGGCGATCCTGTCAAGTGCGCCTACTACCCCTATTTTTACTCGCTAGTGTCACGTGAGAAATCTAACTTGCCCTTCACTGTTGGTGAAGGTCACTTCTGATTGGTTGAAGCAGTATATTACTAAGCATATAGGATCGAACACGTGGAATCACCAGTGCCTGACATAATTATTCGACCAGCCGAAAATCACCCGAATGCTCAAAAACACCCTGAAATGAAGCTCTATTTACCCTACATTACCATAATGCTGTCTTGATAGCTAGTCTACCTGTTTCTACTAGTGATTTGTATCTCCTAGGCATATCCTTAATACGCGTACGGACTTCCTCTATAGTAATCTTACTCCATTCATCCTGTAAAGCCTCCTTACATCTGCAACCCGGGAGAGCGCCAGTGATGTCATGGTTTGCCAACCAGTCGCCAACACCCACCAACCCACCAACGCTGCCAACACCCGCCAGCCGCACAGACCACCCGCCAGTGAGTTGCCAATGGCTCCAATAGCTAT